>PVJS01055467.1:0-12643 GCA_004027185.1 Glis glis
AGAGAGAGAGAGAGAGAGAGAGAGAGAGCGCGAGCGAGAGAGAGAGCGAGCGAGCTGAGTCTGGTCGCGAACCCGGATCCTCTGGTCTCTGCCTCCCAAAGTACTGGGATTACAAGCGTGCGCCACCACGCCCGGCTAACTCATTACTTTTAAAAAAGCTTTAGCAAGGAGTGCTAGTGTAGTGCCTTAAGCTATATCAATTGAGTGAAACACTAAAAGTAGTGGAAACGACTTTGGAAGTATTAGATTGCTGAATTTGTAGAAATAACTTCAAGTACCACATGAAGAGAAATGTGTTTGAGAAAGATGCATGATAATGTGATTTTGCATCATTTTTGTCAGTTCTGAGATTTGTAAGTTAATACTTCAGTATTAAAACATACTTCTGACTTAACAGTGACAGTGGAATAGAACACATTTTGAGGAAGGCAGTTATTGTCCAAAGAAGGATTTGTATTGGCAAACATTTTAAAGCCATCCTTTTTTATTTTGCAACTGTGATTGGTATAGGAAAAATAAGAAGTGTGCTTTATGAAGTGCAAAATGAAGTGTCCTTTTGATGTCAATAGGTGGGGTGGAACATTCTTGTTCACAGATTTAAAGAAATGACTTCAAACATGGAGGCCGCAGGCCTTTGCGAAGCAGATATTGTTTCTTTCATTCAAGACGCCGTGGGACACCTATGGGCCGCTCACAGTTCAGACCCAGTGCCGAGTGTGCAGCCCCGCCGACATCGGCTACCAGCATCAAGAAGCCCGGGCCCTCACACCAGGCCCTGTCTGCGTGGTCAGCTGCGGCTGTGTAGGTGCAGCCGTGCAGAGTGCGGGCGTGAAGTGGGATGCGCGGCGAAGGGCACTTCTGGCACTGGTGTGGGGCTCTGAATGGAAAACTACTTCATGGGAGAGTGCCAGGGTGGTGCGATTTACAGTTGGCCAGTGTTCATCTTAGAAGGAGTTCTTGGAGGGAACCAGCATCATTTTTCTCATTGTGCCACTTGTAATTGTTCTTAGATGGGGTTTAGATTTAACATAGAGTAGCAAATTGTATTGCATCTTAAGGTAGATTTTGGCAAACAAGTTTTGATTTTTTTAATACGTAAAGTTGCCTGCTTTCTGGTTAAAATCTCCTTATGCTGTGAGTTGATGTATATTTATATTTGATTTGCATTTGAGTTCTTAGAAGTGTAGTATGCTGATAACTTCCAGAGCAATTTTGAATGCACTCTGCTCCCTGTGTCTGTCCTAAGATCCTCAAAAGCCGTTTGCCTGGGACGCAGCAAGCAAACATGAATGCAGTGGTTTCCCTTTCTCGTGTTCTTTTTCCTTTTTGGGTGGTGATGGGGTGAGGAGATGCTTCTTTCTTGGACAAAAGTCACCCACCTTCTTGTTCGGTGCCACCTTTTAGAATGTCATCCCCTTGACAACGAGTCAGAGTTCCATCTAAGAGTATCCAAGAGTGAACTGCTGGCTTTGATGGTAGCCTATGATATTCCAGCCCAACGTGGCAGACCTCCTCATGTTTTGAAACTGGCCTGCTTGTCTGAGGGATGTGAAGAGTGAGTGTGGGTCCTCAGCTGGGTTCAGGGACCCCAGCAGTTGAGAGACAGAATCAGGTGGGAACTGTCTCGTGTTTCAGGAAGGGCTGTAAGCTTCTGAGGAGGTCCATCCCTGAGACCATTTTCGTCCTCTGGGAGCTATTGAAAATGCCTTTTTCTAGGGGAGACCATCTCACATCCGTTAAGTCAGTAAACGTGTGCGTGCGCTCGTGTGTGCGCTCGTGCACGCGTGAGCGCGCATGTGTGTGTGTTGGGAGGGGTACTGGGGAATGAACTCATGGGGCATTCCGAGCCACACCCCCAGCCCCCCTTTTTTTTTTATTTTAAACAGGGTCTCGCTAGGTTCCTGAGAGTCTTGCTAGGTTGCTCAGGCTGGCCCCAAACCTGCAATCCTACTGTCTCAGTCCCCTAAGTATTAGGATTACAGGCGTTCTACTGTGCCTGGCTAAGTCAGTACCTCTGTTGGTGGGTGTTGGTGGGGCTAGAGTGTCATTGTTTTTTTTTAGTTCTGCAGCTGATCTGATGTGCATTCAGATTTGCAAACCACTCTACGGGTTTGCAAATGGTTGAGAATCACTGTGATCTGGCAGAATTGCCTACCAAGCTGCTTATTTCTTCACTAACTCGTGTATTTTGTTTAATCTTTCAGCACATGCCTGTTGAAGCATTTGACTTACTCAGAAAGAGAATTTTAAGTTCCCGACTGTGGTAGTAGACAGCATCAGGAGCTCGTAGTAGCTGAATACATGGCCCTTTATTTTTAGTAACAGTGCCAAGCTGGCTGCCAGCAGTACCCAGTCCCTTCGTCTTCTTGGTGTTAAATAACGGATTTTCCTTCTCCCACCGGTGCCCTGCCTGAGACCACCCATCCTTGACATGTCTCCTCCCCTTACGCCCGGTTGGTTCCCCTACTTAGAAAGTGAGGGTGGACGACCACTTTGTTTGAATATTCCCTTATACTTCCATCCCTCCTTCAGAACACTTCCCTCAGTTGAAGTTTTCTGTTGACTTGCGTGACTGTTTGCTTGGTGGCCACTGTCTTAGACCAAGGTCTTAATGAGCAGAGTTCTGCTAGTTCTTATCCCCCGTTGTGTTTCTGGCATCTACACACTGCTTGAGCTCCTGGCATGTTGAATGAATGAATAATTGGACTGCAGGTAACTGGACAGAGATTCCACGTATCTGTAGGACTGAATAAATGAGGCTTCTGAGGATGGGTATACTGTCGTGGACAGGAGCAGTGGGGGAGGTTTGGAGCTGGAGGTGGGAAGGGGGGGAGCAAGAGTAATGGGGGTCAGGTTTGGATGTGCAAGGTGGCAGTAAAGGGGTTAAGTAACCAGACCCATTTGTTCAAAGCAAAGGGTCATGCTTGGGAAAGGCAGCTCTTAGATTGGTTTCAAATTGTGGGTTTAGGTTGAATTGAAAGATAGGCCTGTGGGATGAATGGTGAAGAGTCCAGGCGGGAAACCTCATGGAGGAGAAATAAATAGTGGTTTCAAAAGAGTGCTTATTTTTTAGAGGAATTGTTCCCAAATGCTGTCACAAAATTTATTGACACAAAATAGGTAAGGTTTCTGCTTTTTTTTTTTTTTAAGAGGCAAGTTGTAGATTGGCAGGCAAACCACTTGTTCATCAATTGTTCGGTGCATGCTTATTAATAGCAGATGAGTCTTAGGGCTATCTTCTAATACTTCAGCAATGCCTAGGAACATTACTGCTAGAACATTTATGTAAATACTAAAAAGAAAGGCAGTGTTACAGGATTGAAAGAGCAAGGCTGCGGTGCCCAGGGGTTAGACACACTGGGTATCAGTGAAACCGCTGACACGCCACTGAGCACGTGCACTCCAGCTTCTGTCGTCTGTGAAGTGGAAGGGACCAGTGTACTGCAGCAGCATGAAGAGGCAGCGGGGCACGGCCACCCACTCACTCACTATTGTCTGCACTTGCCGTACAGCCTAAGACAAGGAAGAGGATGACCATGGCTGGCATTGTCAATCGTATTGCCCCGGGAATCAAACGCACGGGATTTATCAGTGTTCTTTGCTAATGATTGCCCCTGCAGGAAGCCAAAGCCTAGTTAGTGGCTAAGCTCACCAGAAAGCATCATCAAGGCTGGGATCTCACAAGTACGCTCGTACCTTATGCTACGTATGTTTAAAATACTGAAGACTTTAAACAGTTTCTGAGTACACATTATGCTCTATATTATAAGGCTCTACACTGAATCCTTATGTGTGGCCAAGGGCCACGCTGTAGGAGAGCAAGGTCTTCCCTAAGCACGCTCCGCCACCAAGCAGGAGGCTGTAAAGTCTGAGCGCTAGGCTCTGTAATTCCACAGTGAGCGCCTGGCTTGCGTGTGTGGCAGATGTGGCTTGAGCCTGTCGTCTTCCCCCTGGGGGGTAGTCAGGGTCATTGATCGGCCCACCAGACTGATTTCAAGTGCCTTCAGTGAAATTTTCACTTGAGATAGGACATTTAATGGGAAGGTTTTATTAGGGGAAAAATTGTACCGAGAAGATTAATGAGTCTATAATTTTAGAGACAGAGACAAAATACTATCTTAAGGCAAATTAAGCAAGGAGATTGGCATCCTCTTCAGAAAATAGCTCACTGGCTTCTTGGAATCATCCTAATAGGAGAACCAAACTACACTCAGTGTTTCTAGACCTTAATCCTTTCATTTTCTTCCCCCGTTTGGTATAAGAACACCTTCTCATTGCCCAATAGATGTTAAGTGGGCAAAATTAATTATTTTATTTTTTCGTTGTGTTAAGTATCAGTCATAAATTTTGGTCATCCACAGGATTCTGATGTAGTAAATTGTAGCTCCACTATGAAGACTCTGGGTCCCAGCGAGGACAAATGACTGGGCCAGGGCCACACAGCCAGTCACAGCGAGGGCTAGGTGTTGCAGGTCTGTCTCCTGACTAGTATGGGGGCTAATTTCACCTGATTAACCTCATTCTAAGACATCCGTTGTTGCATAGCTGTGTGCTCTTTAAAGAAACAAAGCAAAAAGCAGAAATCCCCCAGGATTCCAGGAGGCCTGCCACCTGAGGAATCTTCCCATCAGAGGACATGTGATGGCAGTAGTCGAAGCTGGCCACCTGGGGTGTCCTTGCTGCTCTTACTCCATGATAGGTGTGTGTGTGTGTGTGTGTAGGAGGGGGAACAGTACCACTGCCGGCCTGTCACGGTTGTGAACAACATGCGTTTCTGTGTCCCAGTTGTGGAGGTGGGGAGGTCCGAGATGTACCAGCAGATTGTTAGGGCATCTCCTTACATGGCAGAAGGGGAGAGTGTGATTGTCTACAGCCTCTTCTCTAAGAGCATAATGACTGGTCACCTTCCGAAGTCACACTCCCAGGACCCAGGACCATCATAGGAGGGCCTTGGATTTCAACATTAGGGCTCTGGGGAGATAGCAAACCCTGTGACCCCACTGTCCTGACCGAAAAGTGTGCATTTCTTCTCATTTGACAGAATCACATGTCTTTGTTCTTAGGGCTCTGTTGTTGAGTGTATACCAAAAACTTAACTTTAAAGGGCACTTTGCTTTTATGAAGAAGCAGCTCTTCTAGTTTACACGCTTTATTGTGGGCTTCTTTTTAGTTTATTTATTTTTGTGATACTGGGGATTGAACCCAGGGTGGCTCTACCACCGAGCTACATTTTATTTTGAGACAGGGTCTCACTAAGTTGCCCAGGCTGGACTCGAACCTGCAATCTTCCTGCTTCAGTCTCCCAAGTTGTTGAGATGACAAGTGTGCGCCACAGTGCCTGGCTTACTGCTGTTTTTTATTAAGTTTTACCTACTGTGCAGCGGTGGGGAAGTGCTTTGCAATACAAGCACTGTGGAAGTTTGGGGCCTGCTTTAGTACAGGAGAACATGTTGTTATAGTCTAGACTCTAGCTGCAGTCCACAACCTAGGAGCTCAGAGTCTTCTTTACGTTGTTAAGTGCTTGTTATATAATTGTGTGTGTAATACTCTTGATTTTGCCTCTTGGCCTACAACGCCTTAAAGAGTTCTGTCTTGCCTTTTACAGAAGTTTACTGATCCCTGATCTAAAGGAATACAGTAAATAGTGACCGAGTGTGATCCAGTGTATGTAGAGTGTGCATACAAGGTCAGAATTGGGTCATGTCTGGCATTACTGTGTGTGTGGATGCGACAGGCCTGCATGCACAGTGGTAGTCCCAGATGATTATAATGGAGCCAGAACATTCCTGCTGCCTGGTGACACAGCATCGCACTGTGGAAGACAGTTTGTGGCAACACTGTGGCAAGCAAACCAACTCAGAGCCAGTCATGCAAAGTACAGTACAGGCAGTTATGTACAGTAGGCAGTACTTGGTGATAGTAACAGATGACTTTGTTACTGGCTTATGTGTTCACTGTAATTTTCATTGTTTTAGAGTGTACTTCTATGGATTAAAAAAAGGAGTTTTCTAGCCAGGGTGGTGATACACACCTGTTGTCCCAGCTGACACAGGAGGATTGCAGGTTCCAGGCTAGCCTCAGTAACTTAGCAAGTCTGCTTCAAAATAGAAAATAAAAGGGCTTGGAGTGTAGCTCAGAGGTAGAGTGCCCCTGGGTTCAATCCCCAGCACTAAATGAAAACCTTCCTGTAAACAGCATGTCATGCCCTGGCAGCAGCGGCCCCATGCATCCTGTGTCACCGTGTCTTGACTGTCTCCCTCGTCTTATGCTCGGTTTACTTGTTGTTTTGTTGGTTGTGACCTAGGAGCAATGGACTGTACCATGCACGTACGCATACCCCGGCCATATGGACCAGGAGGGCAGTAGGTGACAGCGTCTGGCTGTGTCAGTGTGCTCTGACGGTCACACAGCTGCGAAGCCACCTAGTGACACGGAATGTTAGGTCACTCCTGGCTACCTCAGATTCGTCATTATTTCCTCTGGAATAGATCTGATCAGAATGTGTAACTTCAAATAAAAGTTCTGGAGAAAATAGTAGGCACGTCATAACCTGGAACACACACCCTCTTTTCTAGGCATTCTTCTTCAGTTGATAAAGTTGTTTACTAGGGGAATGTGGGGGTGTGTTTCTGTATATTAGTCTATTGCTGTATAGCAAATTAACCCTGAACCAGCAGTCTAAAGCAAATATTAAGTGCACCCTGCAGTAAGGAGAAGAGAATTCGGTTCCCTAATTGTTTCAACGGGAGGAGTGTCAGAGTTTATGGACAGACTTTAAAGCTGTTGCATTCACGTGGTACCATGTGCACTGGCAGGTGTGGGTGGGTTGTATTTCTGTGTTTGCGAAGGATGAGTGGTGGAGTGCGACACGGAGTGTGTGCATTAGGTGACATTGGGGCACTGGCTTATTGGATGGCGTATTTGTGTTTGTTGGTCTTGTGTTTGAAGGGCATGTGTACTTGAGGGGAGTGTGTGCTTGTGTGGATCTGAGGGGGTTGCTTGAGGGGTGCGGGCAGAGTGTGTGTCTGTCTGCAGGCGCATGTGCTGGGGTGTGTGAGATGAGATGGGCACAGTCACCCTGGGGTGCTCTTTTCTCTGGGAGGAAGGCTGGCCGGTGGGAAAGCACAGACGCCCTGTGTTATCCAGCAGGGTGAGGTTTCATTTGGAGGCCCCGTGGAGAGGCCACACCTTTACCTTTGCCATAACTGGAATTAATTCAGTGCCCACATGCACATGTACAGACACATGTGTTTTGAGTTTTATATGGACTTTGCCACACAGACCTGTAGAATGCATCTTACCGATGCCACCCCATTGCGGCCTATCTCTGGCCACTCAAGGAGGCGCTTGAGGTAGCTCCAAACTCCATCACTCTTTACATTTTCAGATCGGGCCCGTTAGGCTCACGTAGGAAGCGGGTGGACTGCTGTACAAGGCTTCGTCCTTCACGGCGGAGGACGTTGCAGATCATCTCTGTTCTGGGGAGACGTTAAGTGTGGGTTTTCAAGGTGTCGCGGGAGGAAAGAGCACAGCACTTCTCAGTCCCATAATACTAGGAGTTGCTAATCTTTCTTGATCTTTAAGATATTGTCAAAAGAAACATAGTCTGTGTTAATCCCTCTGCAGTAAAAAGCAGTGATGGACCAGGGGCTGGGAAGGAGGTTTACAGTGGGTGCTGCTCGGATGTGGATGTTGAATTGGTCTCAGTGTGGACATGTGGGGTGAAGGCATCTGTAGAAAAGAGATGGGATGACACTTGTGTGGTCATTGTCACTCACTCTGTTTAGCTGTTTTGGAATACTGTTTGAGGCAGAGTCAACCTAGATGCTGCTTTGTAGTTCCCAGAGTTGGTAAGTGGAGAAGAACAGATGTCTTGAACGTGACCTGTTGAGATTCAGTCCCAGCCAGCCATCCCTGTTCCACCTGTTTCTGTCTGCCATTCGGAACCTGGAACCCCCACATCCTATGGGACGGTGTGTAGGCACCTCCTTGTGGTGCACTGTTTCCTGAGTTGATCGGCTTCTAAGAGAAACCTCTCTCACCCAGGTTGAGAACGCTGAGATTTGACTCGCGGTGTAGATTGTGTTCACCTCTGTCTGCTTAGCACTTACTAGCACAGTGGGCAAGCGTGTCCCAGGGACACAGGTCTGCTATTTTTCTGGGAAAATTACTGTAGATGCCCCTTATTTACCTCTACTAACCCATGTTCATTTGTGTGTGTGTGTGTGTGTGTGTGTGTGTGTGTATGCATGTGTGTTGTACTGGGGATTGAACCCGGGACATTCTGTCTCCATGCTACACCCAGCCCTTTATATTTTTGTTTTGAAACAGGGTCTTGCTAGGTTGCTGAGAGTCTCGCAATGTTACTGAGGCTGGTCTTGAACCTGCCATCCTCCTGTCTTGGCCTCCCAAGTACTGGGGTTACAGGCATGTGCCACCACACCTGGCTTCTAACACATATTCTTGCTTCCTGTGTCTACTTGAGTAGTCCTGGAACAGAATTAAATGAAAAGCATTTTAAGGAGGTTTTTTTTTTTAGCACACTGATAGATGTGGTAGCTTCCGCCCCTTCCTGAAGGTTGGGATTAAGCCGTAACATGTCAACCATTTTAAGCTCAGAAACCCAATTGACTCAACACTTGAATATTATAGTCCCCCTTATCTTTAAGTGGTATGTTCTGAGACCCTCACTGAAGCCCAAAGCCACGGATAGTACCAAACCTCACATATGCACACACTTGTGTTTTTCACATACATACATACATGCTTACATACATGCATGCATAATGGAGTTTAATCAATAAACTAAGCAAGGTAACAGGTTAACAACAATAAGAATAAAATAGAACAATTATAATAGAGTACTGTAGTAAAAGTCTTGAAAGCTTATGAATTGTTTAGTTCTGTTACTTTCTATGTAATACTTTTGGGCCATTGTTGATTGTCTAACTGAAACCTTGGAAGCAGCACTGGCTAGCAGAAGACTACTGCACAGTATTTTTAAGTGAATTTGGTTTCTTTTGCAGTGGTAGCGAGTCGGGGAAGGGCTGAGTGACCCACAGGAGTACCTCGTTCCCTGTGTGCCTGTTCTCATGTCTCAGTCCTCCACATTTCACTTTTCTGAAATTGTGACACATGTTAAAATTGTTGACATTGCAGTTGGAATGAGAAAGTGGGAATGTGAAGTAGTTGTGTGAAAACTTTCCTGTGACACCTGGTAAGATTGAGAAAACACCACACAAGTTGGGGCTTAGAGTAGAGGAGCCAAGTGTTCGGGGGGGGGGTGTGCAAACCCAGGGGCGTTCTCCCTCCAAACCACACCCCCAGCCCTTCTTATTTTTTAATTTTGAAACAGGGTCTTGCTAAGTTGCTGAGGCTGGCCTTGAACCTGTTATCCTCCTGTCTCAGCCTCCCAAGTACCAGGATTACAGGCATGTGCCACTGCACCTGGCGAGAATCACGAATTGTATTTAGGCGCTGACCCTTCTGTTACAAACTGGGAAGACTTTGCAGAGTCCTGGTCCAGCACTTACCTGTTACTAGTGTGTGGGCACGGTAAAGCTCAGGTTCTGGAGAAAATGACTGCTTTTCTTTAAGCCTGTTCACCGACCTGTAAAGTAGGGGGAGTTCATTGTTAGAATACGACAGTGACTCTGAGACAAAGCAAAGGAAGGGAGGGTTGCAGTGGGTGTCTCCTACCTCTGTTAGTGTTCTTGACCCTGCAGCAGTAAGGGTCACGGAGCTGAGAAGCGTGACTGTACGAACGCACTTCCTCACTGGTTGCTAACTCAGACAGTGAGCACTCTTTTCCTCGGGTCTAGGGATTTGAGCTGTATCCCCCAGCCCCTTTTCTTTTGAAGCAGGGCTTCTCTAAGTTGCTGAGGCTGGCCTTGAACTTAGGATCCTCCTGTCTCAGCCTCTTAAGTACTGTGATTACAGGCGAGCACCACCATGCCCGGTGATACTGAGCGCTTTTTGAAGTTAATTTTCATTACTAGAAAAAGAAAAAGACTCTCAACTCTTCAGGTAAGAGAGAGTACCACCACTGTCCCACCACCCCCAAAAATCACCTATTCTCATATTTTGTCTAGTTGGGGGACACACAGATGGAACACAGAAGGGAAGCAAAATTTCAGTATACATAAACAGGAAAACAACCAAAAGTGGAGTGGTTCTATGATCAAAGGAAGGTCGAATCACTGAAAACGGAGTTACGCTGATGTAATACAGGACGTTTCAGTCTTGAGTGTATGCTGTGTGTTGTGGCTTGTGTTTCTCAAGTTTCTTTCTTCAAGGCACAGCTACATTTGCACACCACCAGACACCACTCGGGGATGCCTAGCTTTCTAGAAGGTCATGCCATGAGTCAGATCTAAGCCAGGTCTTCAAAAGTTTGCAAACTGTGTTTTTTTTTTTGTTTTTTGTTTTTTGCGGTACCGGGGATTGAACCCAGGGGCATTCTACCCCCGAGCTACACCCCCAGCCCTATTTTTTTATCCTTTATTTTGAAACCGTGTCTCACGAAGTTGCGGAGGGCCTCACTAGGTAGCTGAGACTGGCCGCGAACCCCGATCCTCTGGTCTCAGCCTCCCAAGTACCGGGATGACAAGTGTACGCCACCACGCCTGGCTTGCAAACTCTGTTTTTTCTTACAGCCCACTCAACCTCCTGCTCCTTAAAGATAGCTCTCATCACACCAACTGGATGTATTTCCCCCCTCACATGAAGTTTTGGTTCAGCTCGAGCTGTTTGGTGTGTATCATATGGCACCTGGTATTACTGCTCTGACCTTTTGGGTTTTCTGCAACATCCAGTGCAGGGCCAGTGCTGCGTATGTCTGAGCTTGAAGCCCGTCCTGCCTGATGAGGAGTGGAGTGAGCCAAACCCTGGTTTCCTAAGGACTTGGTTCCTCCCTTAGCAGGGCCGCTTTGCACAGGCAGGACCAGGACTTGAGACCGGACCGGGCTTTCCAGGAGCTGCGCGCGCCCAGGTTGCTGCCAGCCTCGCTGCCAGTCTAGCCCTTGCAGCTTGTGGATCACAGCTCAGAACACTGGTGGGGCGGCATTGCTGACCACTGGCTCTCCTTATCACGGCTTCTGTTTTGAGCGTGTGTTTCCTGAGTTTGTGATAGTTTGTTCAGTTTTGCCGAAACCTTGTGGGGGGCGTTTATCATATTCCCCAGTAGTTGAGCAAGGTTAGTCCAGTCCTGTTGTTCGGCAGGCAAGCAAGTTAAACTGGCAACGAATGCATTCTTTCGCTGTGGGAAGGGTTATTTTGAGTTTTGTGCTTTTGTAAAAATTAGAAATACGAATTTCCTGATTCCTCCATTTGTGGTTAAAAGTTTTTTTTAAGTGGGGGGGGGGTTGCCACGTTGCCCAGCCTGGCCTCAAACTCTCAATCCTCCTGCCTCAGCCTCCCTAGAAGCTGGGATTATAGGTGTGTACCGCCATGCCCTGCGTATGGTTAAGATTTTAATATTATGATATGTCCTTACCCATATCCCTATCAATCAAAAGTGTATTTCCTAGTTGTTGTTTGAAGGGAAGAGTTTTCGCCCCGATTTATTGTATTTGTGGTTTCTGTGAGAATAATAGTTATTATTTACAGATGAACATGACTGTTGATAGGTGTGCATCTTTTTGACGTTCTTAATAGATTTTAAGTTTGAGATGTGCATACATACTCAAGTAACATGGCTATGGCTTCCTTATCAATAATATCTACGTATGTTTTTATGACTGATAGATCTGATACAGTAATACATCATTTAAGAGGATAAGCCTCTTTAAAAGACACGGAGAAAGTGCTCAATTAGTGGTCCAAAGAAAAAGTAATAAAAGGAACAAAGTTGTGGTTTGCATTCTCAGTTCTAGCTTGTTGTCTTAAATGCATTCCAGCCTCCCAGAGAAGGCCGGGTGCCAGCGTGCCAGTCCTCTGACTCTTAAAATAGCATCAGGGACCATGGACAGCTGCTGGTGCCGGAGGTGGCACAGCTGTGGGGCGCTGTCCTTGCGTCCGTGACAGCAGCGGTGTGGACTGCGCTGGCCAGGGCTGCTCTGAGCACAGCTCCGGGGAGCTCCACGTCCCCAGCAGCCTGAGGCTGTCAGAAAGGGGCAAATTCTAGGAGTATGGAACGCCATTTTTAATAACTGGAATTGCTGATGGTGCTCAGTAAATGCACTGTGGCAGTTCAGGTGTGTCTTCTTTCCTGTTGTAAAATTTGTTTATGTAGCATGAACCCTTAGAGGCATTTGTCTGGTTTCACTAAAAGCAAAGATTCTAATACTTTGCTTTATGAACATGTATGCAAAAGTGTGTGTGAGAAACAAAATAATTCTTTGATTACTGTTTCCCCCAAGGGTTTATTTTATTGGTTCTCACATTTTGTCCTCAAAGTAATGTAGTACTGAGCCGGGCGTGGTGGCGCACGCTTGTAATCCCAGTACTTTGGGAGGCGGAGCCCGGAGGATCCAGGTTCACGACCAGCTTCAGCTCTCAGCTCTCGCTCTCTCTCTTTCCCTCCCTCCCTCCCTCCCTCCCTGTCTCTCTCTTCCTGTCTCTCTCTCTCTCTCTCTGTCTACTTAGTGAGGCCCTCCGCAACTTTGTGAGACCCGGTTTCAAAATAAAGTATAAAAAATAGGGC
>PVJS01055468.1:0-12642 GCA_004027185.1 Glis glis
ACTAACAAGATTGACAAACCCTTAGCCAAACTAACCAAAAGAAAGAGATAACCCAAATTATTAAAATCAGAAATGAAAAAAGAGACATCACCACAGACCGTGGGGAAATCCACAGGATCATCAGAAACTATTTTGAAAATTTATATTCCAATAAACTGGAAAAAATGGAAGAAATTGACAGATTTATAGACAATCTACCTAAATTGAACCAAGAAGATATAGAAAGCCTAAACCAACCAATAGCAAGCAAAGAGATAGAAATAGTAATATTTTTATTGCCTTCTATCAAAGAAAAGCCCAGATTCAGACAGATTCCCAGCTGAATCCTACAAAACCTTTACAGAAGAACTATACCCAATACTTCATAAGTTATTCCATGAAATCAAAGAGATGGAATCCTTCCAAACTCCTTCTATGAGGCCCGTATCACCTAGGTACCAAAATCAAATAACGATATCTCAAGAAAAGAAAATTACAGACCAATACAATTGAGGAACATAGATGCAAAAACTCTAAACAAATTACTAGTGATGTGCATTCAAAACCACATCAAGAAAATTGTATGCCATGACCAAGTTGGTTTAATTCCAGGGATGCAAGGCTGGATCAACATATGCAAATCAATACATATTATTCACCACATAAACAGAACTAAGGACAAAAATCACACGATCATCTCAATAGATGCTGAAAAAAAAGCATTTGACAAAATCCAACACCCATAAATGTTAAAAACACTGCAGAAAACTGGAATAGAAGGAACTTACCTCAATATCATTAAGGCAATATACAATAAACCCAAAGCCAGCATCATATTGAATGGGGAAAAACTGTGGAATTCCTTTTAAAATCATGAACAAGACAAGGATGCCCACTATCACCATTCCTTTTCAATATAGTCCTCTAGACTCTTGCCAGAGCAATAAGAGAAGGATATCAAAGGAATTCAAGTAGGAAAAGAAGAACTGAAATTATCTCTATTTGCAGATGGCATGATTCTACATTTAAAAGATCCAAAAAATTCCACCAAAAGACTTCTAGAGCTGATTAACAAATTCAGCAAAGTAGCGGGATACAACATTAATCTAAAAAAATCAGTAGCTTTTCTATATGCCAACCATGAATCCACTGAGAAAGAAACCCAGAAAGCAATTCCATTCATAAAAACCTTAAAACCAATAAAATACCTAGGAATAAACCTAACCAAGGAGGTAAAAAACCTCTACAATAAAAATTATAAAACACTAAAGAAAAATTGAAGATAATCTTAGAAGATGAAAAGATCTCCCTTGCTCTTAGATATACAGAATAAATATTATCAAAATGGACACTCTACCAAAAGTGATCCAGAGAGTCAATGCAATTTCTATCAAAATACCAATGTCATTCTTCACAGACCTAGAAAAATCAGTCCTAAATTTCATATGGAGAAACAAAAGACCCAGAATTGCCAAAGCAATTTTCAGCAATAAGAACCATGCAAGAGGCATCACAATTCCTGACTTCAAATTATATTACAGAGCTATAGTAATAAAAATAGCATGGTATTGGCATAAAAACAGACCAATGGAAGAGAACAAAAGATACAGAAACAAATCCACACACTTATAGCCAATTGATTTTTGACAAAGGTGCCAAACACATAAGTTAAAGAAAAGACAGCCTTTTCAACAAATGGTGTTGGGAAAACTGGTTATCCATTTATAGAAAACTGGAATTAAATCCTTACCTCTCACCCTGCACAGGAGTCAACTAGAGATGGAGCAAAGACCTGGAAATTAGACCAAAGACTTTGAAGCTACTAGAGGAGGGCATAGGTCCAACACTCCAACATATAGGCACAGGTAGAAACTTCCTCAGCAAGACCTCAGGAAAAATTAAGACCTCAGGAAATTAAAACAAGAATTAATAAATGGAATGGCATTAAACTAAAAAGTTTCTGCTCATCAAAGGAAACCATCAAACTTAACGCTAAAAAAAAAAAAACAAATAACCCAATAAAAAAATGGGCAACTGAAACGAAGACACCTCACGAAAGAAGAGGCACAAATGGCCAATAGATACACGAAAAAATGTTCAACATCATTAGCAATCAGGGAGATGCAAATCAAAACTATATTGAGATTCCATCTAACCCCAATCAGAATGGCAATCATCAAGAAGTCAAACAACAATAAATGCTGGCGAGAATGTGGGGAAATTGGAACTCTTCTACACTATTGGTGGGATTGCAAATTAGTTCAGCCGTCATGGAGATCAGTGTAGAGTTTCCTCAGAAAATTGGGAATAATGCTGGGTATGGTGGTGCACACTTGTAATCCCAGTACTTGGGAGGCTGAGACAGGAGGATCGCAGGTTCGCGGCCAGCCTCGGCTACTTAGTGAGGCCCCCCGCAACTTATTAAGACCCTATTTCAAAATAAAGAATAAAAAATAGGGCTGGGGGTGTAGCTCGGAGAATGCCACTGGGTTCATTCGCCAGCACCAAAAAAAAAAAAAAAGAAAATTGGGAATGGATCCACCATATGATCCAGCTATACTACTCCTGGGTATCTTTCCAAAGGGACTAAAATCAGAGAATTACAGTAATATATGCATATCCATCTTCATAGCAGCACAATTCACAATAGCCAAATTATGGAACCAACCGAGGTGTCCATCAACAGATGAATGGATTACAAAATTATGGGATATACACAAAATGGAATTCTACTCTGCAATCAAGAAGACCAAATAATGTCATTTGCAGAAAAATGGATGGACCTGGTATGCGGAAACTAGGAGTATTCGGGATACCAGAGGGAGTTCAGATAATGGAGGAGAAACTTGATGGGAGGGGAGAGAGGGAAGATCAATGAAGGAATTACTTCCGTTGACATTATGAACATATGTGAGAATACCAATGTCAATCTCAATCCCTATATGGGGAAGGGTTTGGGAGGAAATAGGGAGGGAGGCGGGGGAAAGCCCACCAAGTGCTGTGTGCATGTATGTCACTCTCACTATGATTTACATATCATGAGAGTCTATAATGCACCAATAAAAGTATACATATTTTTAAAAAAATCTGGGCATGGTCGTGTACTCCTGTAATCCCAGTACTTGGAAGGCTGAGACAAGAGGACCACAGGTTCGAGGACAGCCTCAGCACATTGTGAGACTCTGAATATATCATCAGCATTTTGACTTTTTTACTCTAAGATGTAGAGATCTATTGCTATGGACTGAATTGTGATCTTAGACTTCTCAACCTCTAGATCTGTGAAAAATAAATATCTGCTATTTAAGCCACCCAAATCTATGATATTTGTTACAGCAGTCCAATCCAAGTAAATTAATACTAATAGTAATCCATGTTACTATATAAAAATGTTTCCCTCTTTTCGTTTAATGCCACAGGGTATCTAAAATAATAAGACTAAAAAGCAATTTCTTTAGCTATTGATGGATATTTAGGTAGTTTACAGTTTTATATTCCACAAGCAACATTTTATACATTTTTTTTTTACTTTGGGGCTGTATTTTTCTGAATTATGAGACGCAAGAATGTGGGGGGGGGTGCTGGGGATTGAACCCAGGGGCATTCTACCTTTGAGCTACACCCCCAACCCTTTTTATTTTTTATTTTGAAACAGGTCTCATTAAGTTGCTGAGGCTGGCCTCAAACCTGCAATGCTCCTGTCTCAGTCTCGTGAATACTGGGATTACAGTGCAACACCACACCCAACTGTGACACAGGAATTTAACTTAATTGTTTTTCCACTAGCAGCCAATTGTCCCAACACAATTTAGTTACTATACCAAATTCACTTATATACTAAGTGCTTTTGGACTTGTAGTTCTATACACCTGATCTTTTTATTTATTTATTTATTTATTTATTTATTTATTTATTCTTAGTGAGATATATGAGATAGATAAAAGACAAAACATTGTTAATTATTAGTTCTGGATAACAGATTCACCAGAGCTATTTACAATGTTCAATGTAGTTTTATTCTAAGAAATTCCCAAAACTAATGACTTTAGACTCTTGATTCTAAGATATGTAAGATAATTTTGATATGTAAGATAATTTTAAAGTTTCACAACAAAATGATTCTGAGTGCTTATTAACAGCAAAAACCTCTGGATAATCAACTACAAAATCAAAAATTAACTCTGATCTCCTCTTCTTTAAGCCATAATATTCTCTTTCATATGGAGCTTTATCAAGTGTAGAAAACATTCCAAGATCATAGAACAAAGTGTGCCTTACCCTCAAAGGCATGCTACTGCTGGTGTGTAACTAACAGGGCAGACTTCAAACATTGCATGCACCAAAGACCAAAGACCCGGGTAAAGTTAGCAAGAATAAAGTGGTTACCAGGGAGGAATTCTGCCAGCTGAGAGCTTGCCCTTCTGCCCTTCACACAAAAGTCTGTTTGCAACTGAGACTGGGTTCTTGATTCCTACAAAATAAAATTGGCAGAAAAAGAAATCAGAAATGCCACCAAGTTTCCCACTCAGTTTTGTGGTTATTTCAATAAAACAACTTTAAAATATCTTGGAAATTCTTCTCCTTCAAGGTATGTACTAATAAAAACTTAGTTATCATAAATAATAAGAGTCAAATTAAAAAGTGGACAAATATTTAATAGATATAAGAAAAGAATGAATATAAAATAAATATTCTCATGGTTTTTCATGTGTTATAGGAGTAAAGACTGAATTTGAAATACTGCATATTTAAATTAGGTTCCTTTTAATAGATTTCACAATAGAAAAAAAATGAACTAAAAATGTAGCATCCTCTATCAAAACTAAATAAATGTTCCAGGCATACATTGACCATAAAAATTTTAAAGAATAAATATGATTATAACAGCTTCAATTTTACCATGGAGAGAAAAACTAATGAGGAAAAGTAAGCCAAAACTTTAAAACCTCACCTGAAGCAGAGAAAGAATAAAAAGAAAGTCCTTCAAAGTGGGTAAGAGTAAAGGCCAGGTATGTACAAGATTGTAACCTAAAATGTGGTTTGGACAGTTTCCAGGAAGCAAAACAGTATATAAAAATGAAATAGCAGTGCTTATCAGAGAAACATTACCTCAGAGGATAGCATGAGTGGGATAAAGACTGCCAGGGAAACAATAACAATGGCAAATGATGGTGATGGTGATGGTGAAGATGATGATGATGATGATGGTGATAGAAGGCAATGAAAGTAATATGCACCACACCCAGGGCCAAACTCTTACATGTATTAGATGATTTATTTGCCAGATCTCTCAATCCTATTGCATAACTATGCTTAGGAACCCTACGTGGCTAATGAGGAAACATTTGTACAGAAGGTTTGAGTTGCCTGCCCAAGGTCACAGAGCTGAGGTTCCAACACAGGCAGCTACTTCCACAAACATGCCCCGAACCACTAACTAATCTATGGATGTCTCTCGGTAGGCTATTAGTATAAAAAATATGTATCAGTGGTGGGATACACAGAAGCTACAAGAACAAATTAAGATGCCCAGAATGACTCAAAACAAAATGAACTGTAGAAATTTAGCTTAATACCAAAAAGTTCTGCCACCAAAAAAAGTGTGAAATATCAAAAAAAAAGCTACTCTAATTAAAAAGAGTGTGGTCTGAGCCATGTGTGGTGGCGCACGCCTACTATCCCAGTACTTGGGAAGCTGAGACAGGAGGATCTCAGGTTCCAGGACAGCCTCAACAGCACAGTGAGACTCTCAGTAACCTAACAAGACCCTGTTTCAAAACAAAACTAAACTAAAAAATAGGTCTGGAGATATTGCTCAGAGGTAGAATGCCCCTGGGTTTAATCCCCAGTACCACAAAAAACAAACAGCAACGACAAAGACAAAAGAGTGTGATCTGAATACAAAATAGACAAATATATTGATGAGAGAGAATAAAACTAAGGTGTGGATTTGGGTATGCAATATATAATACAGAGAGCATTTCAAATCGGTGGGAAAAGAACACAAAGCAAAAAGTGTAAGAGTGAGACTACTTTGTAACTGGTCAAGTACAAAGTCATCCTTTGTTGCTTCACCTCTGCAAAAATGAACATGGGCCCTTTAAGTATGTTTCCCTTGCCAGCTGGCACAGTGTTAAGTGTCAGTGGAGGACAGGGGAGACACTGCAGTAGGACAGGGTAAGCTGTCGGCCAGGTTTCTGGAGACTGCCGCTAACTCCACCATCCCGCCGTGACATGGTGACCAGCATTGGGTCACCATGTTTCATCCAGCTTCTCAGGCCACAGCAGCACAGCTGAGCGCCCCAGCAAGAATGAGACTCACAGCCAGGCGTAGTGGCGCACTCCTGTAACCCCAGTACTTGGGAGGCTGAGACCGGAGGATCTGGGTTTGCGGCCAGCCTCAGCTACTTAGTGAGGTCCTCCGCAACTTAGTGAGACCCAGTTTCAAAATAAAGAATAAAAAAATAGGGCCGGGGGCGTAGCGCGGAGGTAGAACGCCCCTGGGTTCAATCCCCGGTACCACAAAAAAAAAAAAAAAAAAGAATGAGACTCACCGTAGACCCTGTCCTGACCCCACACCCTATCCCTAGCCCCAGAGGCACCTGTAGCAAGTGTCCCACAGGGACAGTCGCCTAGCAAGCCAAGAGCCCACCTTTCACCCAGTGCAAAAAAGGTTTTAATATCCATGGTCTCTTAATCTCTGGGCGTCCACCTACCAGCCTGAGTCACCTACGCCCTACAGGACTGCTCCTGCACACAAGGAGGGCAGACCAGCTCTAGCCTGGGAGCCGGCAGCTTCTCTGCCATATGCTGGGGTGCAAACACACCTTCTTCAACAAGGTCTGGGGCCACTTCTAGAAACTTATCATTCCTTGAGTTTCTCCAGCTGCCCTAGGACACTTGGCGTTTTCCTTCCATCTTCATATAGTTACCCTCCTATCTTTCCTTAATAACTCCTATGTTAAATTTCTCCTGTTTAAACTAATGTATGGTTTCTAGCTCCTCTTTTGACTCAAACAGACACAATAACCTTGAACAAATTACTAAATCTCTACTGTGTCTCATTTCCTCATCTAAAAAATGAGGATAAAAGTATGGATTTCATAAGGTTATTGTGAAAATTAAATGATTTAATATAGGTAAACCATTGTAGAACAATGCCTTGTATGTTATAGTCTTACAATAAGAAACAGTTATTATTATTTTTATTATTCAATAAATCACATAAGGACAACTTTGTGGTCATTTTAGGGAAAAAAATGTATCGGGGGAAAAGGAGGCTTGATTAAAGAAACAGTTCAAATAACGCTATGTCCATGTATGGAAGTATCACTACCACTCTCACTCACACGCATGGGGAGGAGGGAGATCTGGAGGGAGTCACACCAAGTGTTGCCTGCATGAATATTTGTGTCGCTTTGAATCTCACTATGATGTACAATTATAATGCACCAATAAAAGCATATTTTGTAAAAAAAACTACCATAAATGAAAAATAAATTATATACATATTAGAAGAAAACAAAGGAGACTATGCTTATAAATTATGAGAGAAAATTTAAGAGATTCAAAATACAAAACCCACAAAAGGGAAAGTAATAATTTTTTTTTTTTTTTTGCGGTACTGGGGATTGAACCCAGGGGCATTCTACCTCCAAGCTATACCGCCAACCCTATTTTTCGTTCTTTTTATTTTGAAACAGGGTCCCACTAAGTTACAGAGGGCCTCACTAAGTAGCTGAGGCTGGCCGCGATCCTGTGATCCTCCTCTCAACCTCCCAAGTACTGGGATTACAAATGTGCGCCACGACGCCTGGCTTATAAAGTAATCATTTTGACATGTACAAATTTTCAATTCCAATATGACCAAGAATATCATGCACAGAGATAAAAGGCAAGCCATACAAGGATTCAATTCACAAAGAAATGCTAATGTCCTTTAAACACATGAAGTAAAACTCATACTGAAAGAAATTTAAATTAAAAGTAACTGAAATACCCTTTCTTATATATCATAAAAATCAGAAAAGATATAAAAGATCAGAACAAATGAATAACCAAATTGAGCTAATTGACATATGGAGCACTGTGCCTAACACCTGCAGAATATATATTCTTTTGAAGTTCACATGAACCACATGGAACACTTATCAAAATATACCATAAACTGAGCCATAAAGCAAGTCTCAAAAAGCTTCAAGGGAATGAATCATACTTGATATATTCTCTGACCACAGTGAAATTAAACTAGAATTAAAAACACAGAAAGCTAACTAAAGTGGCTTTAAGCAAGTAAATTTGATGTTATGTGAAATAGACATATTCCTTGAAGAGCATGCATGAGGCCAAGCGTGGTGGTGCACACTTGTAATTCCAGTACTTGGGAGGCTGAAACAGGAGGATTACAGGTTAGAGGCCAGCCTCAACAACTTAGGCTCTCAGCAACTTAGCAAGACCCTGTTTCGAAATAAAAAATAAAATAGGCCTGGGGGTGTAGCCCGGAGATAGAAGGCCCTTGGGTTTCATCCCCAGTACCACAAAAAAAAAAAAAGAAATGTATGAGACAAAGAAAATACAGGTAATCTTATAAATGCTAAAGATACTGAATCCCCCCATATCTTAAAACTTCCCACAAAGAAAACCCCACTAATTTCAAAGAATTGGTGAATTCTTCCAAACAATGAAAAAGAAATCCTTCCAATCACACACAAACCTTTTCAAAGAATAGAGGGACAAAATCCTCAACTCATTTTATGAGGCCAGACATAAAAGGACACAAAAACAAACCATTACACAGATTATCACTTGATTTGCCAATACAATTCTGAGAAGGAAGGACAGCCTTTCAAAAAAGAGCAATGAACTACTTGGAAATTTATGTAGAAAAAATAAATGTTGATCACTATCTCACATACACAAAAGTTAATCTGAATTTGATAAGAAAGCTAAATGTAAAAAACAATAAAATTACTAACAGAAAATAAGGGAGACTTTTCATAACTGTGGGTAGGCAAACTTCTTAAAAACAGGAAGAATTAACTACAATAAAAGGTCAATAAATTAAACTTCATCATAATTAAAAATCTATTCACCAAAAGATAGCATTAACAGAGTAAAAAGGCAAGCCAAAAACTGGGAGGAGATATCCATAATACATATGCCCAACAAAAGATTTGTATCTAAATATGTAAAGTACTCTGGCAAATCAATAAAAAACATAATCTAATGAAAATATGCAAAAGATATGAACTCACACTTCACAACAATGATATCTGAATGTTCAAAAGGGCAGGGCATGGTGCTGCATGCTTGTAATCCCAATACATGGGAGGCTGAGACAGGAGGATCACAGGTAGAGGGCCAGCCTCAGCAACTTAATGAGGCTCTCCACAACTTAGGGAGACCCTGCTTCCAAATAAAAAATGAAATAGGGCTGGGGCTGTAGGTCAGAGGTAGAATGCCCCTGGGTTCAATCCCCAGTACCACAAAATGAATGAATGAATGTTCAAAAGGCACATGTAAAGGTTCTCAGTATCATGAGTCACTAAGAAAACTTAAGTTGAAACAATACCAAAATCGCTGAATTTTAAAAATAATAACACTACCAAAAGTTAGTAAGAATGTAGAGTAATTTAAATGCTGATGCATTGCCAGGAGTAGGATAAATTGCAACAACTACTTTTGAAAGCTGAAAGTATATATTAAAGAATATATGGACCCACACTTATCATTCCAACTCCTAAGTATTCATCGAAATCAGTACATATTTCTACCAAAACACTTGTATAAAAATATTCATTGCAATTTATTCATAATAGTCAAAATCTAGAAACTACTCCACTAAAAGGACAGTAGATAAAAATAAGTTATGGTAGCCGGGCATGGTGGCGCTTGCTTGTAATTCCAGTACTTGGGAGCTGAGACCAGAGGATCCAGGTTCATGGCCAGCCTCAGCTACTTAGTGAGGCCCTCTGCAACTCAGTGACACCTGTTTCAAAATAAAGAATAAAAAATAGGACTGGGGGTGTAGCTCGGAGGTAGAATTCTCCTGGGTTCTATCCCCAGTTCTGCAAAAAAATAAAAATAAGTTATGGTATATTCGTGCAATGAAATACTACTAAGCAATAGAAAAGAAAACCAACTGTGACACAAAATTGTATCAACTTCACAGGCATAATACTGACAAATGAAACCAGATGCTCAGTCATCTCATTTCATTCATACTCATTTCAGGAACAGGCAAGTTAATCTATGATGCCTAAAGTAAGAACGGGGGAGGGGACACAGAAGTATAGACTAGGAAGAACTATAGAGAGTCCTTGTGGATGCTGGGCATGGTGGCGCACGCTTGTAATCCCAGTACTTGGGAGGCTGAGACCAGAGGATCCGGGTTCGCGGCCAGCCTCAACTACTTAGTGAGACCCTGTTTCAAAATAAAGAATCAAAAATAGGGCTGGGGGTATAGCTCGGAGGTAGAATGCCCCTGGGTTCAATCCCCGGAAGAGACAAAAAAAAAGAGTCCTTGTGGGATTATAGAAATGTTCTACATTGTGTGTGCGTGCGTGTGTGTGTGTGTGTGTGGTTTTACTGGAGATTGAATCCAGAGGCATTCTACCTTGGAGTTCTACCCCCAGCCCTTTTTTATGTTTTGTTTTGAAACGGGGTCTCTCTCAGTTGCTGAGAATCTCACTATGTTGCTGAAGCTGGCTTCAAACCTGTGATCCTCCTGTCTCAGACTCCCAAGTACTGGGATTATAGGTGTGTACCACCACACCCTGCTATGTTCTATATTTTACCATAAAAGTATTTAATGCTCTAAGTGTATACATTTGTACAGATATATATGATTGTATACATTTAAAATACATGAAGATGAGCCAGGCATGGTGGCATATTCCTGTCATTTCAGTACTTGGAAGCCTGAGACAGAAGGATCACAGGTTCTAGGACAGCCTCAGCAATTTAGCAAGACCCTGTTTCAAAATAAAAGATAAAAAGGGCTGGGTGTAACTCAAAAGTAGAATGCCCCTGAGTTCAATCCCTAGTACCATACATACACACACACAGACACACAGACACACACACACACACACACACACACACACCATGAAGATGCACACTTAAAATCTCTGTACTTCATATATATTTAAATAAATTATAAAACATTAGATTTCTTTTATGTAATGATAGGGAAAAATCTCCAAGATATCCTATTTACAGAAAAAAAAAGTTTCATAATATGTACATTTATTTTTTGTTTTTTGTTTTTGCAGTACCAGGGATGGAACCCAGGTGCGTTCTACCTCTGAACTGCACCCCCGGCCCTGTTTTTTATACTTTATTTTGAAACCGGGTCTCACGAAGTTGCGGAGGGCTGCACTAAGTAGCTGAGGCTGTCTGCGAACCCGGACCCTCCGGTCTCCACCTCCCAAGTACTGGGATTACAAGCGTGCACCACCACACCCGGCCCTATATTTATTTTTTAAGAGACAACCATAGTCACAAAAGAAAACTATGTCTCCATTATATAAATATATAGATAAAGGGATTGGATTTTTACTGGTTTTTAAACCTCAGGGGAAGAAGGGGATGAAAATTTTATTTACATAATCTGAAATATTTAATGATAAAAATATTAGTGTATTTCAAATAGCAACATTAATAGAATAGTCTAAATCAAATTTAAATGTCAATCTCTTGAAAATATAATAATGATATAATTCTAACCAAAAACATGGACACAGGCTGTTTTGCTATTTTCTTTAAAATTATTCACAACTGCCAGGTATGATGGCACACACCTGTAATCCCAGTACTTGGGAGGCTAAGACAGGAAGGTCATCGGTTCCTGGCAAGCCTCAGCAACTTAGTGAGGGCCTCAACAACTTAGTGGGGCCCTGTTTCAAGATTAAAAAATAAAATAGGACTTGGGGGTATTGTTCAGAGGTATAATGCCCCTGGGCTCAATCCCCAGTACCACAGAAAAAAAAATTATTCACAGCTAAGATTTTTTATTTTAAATTCAGTAAAAGAAAAATGATTCTTCTCAACACTATTCCAAGCAAGACTGGTGAAAAAGACTGGACTAAATGTTTAGAAAATGTGAAATAATAATATGCATAGTTTTTCAAAGACTAGAGATAGTATGTCATCATGCTCACATACCACTCAGTGCTCCAACTGCTCCAAAATTTAAGGACTTTCCATCCATTATGCTGGCATCACACTCAATTTCCCCTAAGAGATTCAGATTAGATCCCATTCCTGCATTTGTAAAAGGTGAATCCTAAAAGACAAAAACCAAAATTAAAATACCATTAGTCTCAAAATATAAGTAATGCTAATCTTTCATAAACTCTTCTAAAAACTAGAAGGTAAAAGAACACTTCCCAACTTATTTTTTTTCTTTTTTTGCGGTACTGGGGATGGAACCCAGGGGCATTCTACCTCTGAGCTACACCCCCGGCCCTATTTTTTTATACTTTATTTTGAAACCGGGTCTCACGAAGTTACGGAGGGCGTCACTAAGTAGCTGAGGCTGGCCACGAACCCAGATCCTCCAGTCTCTGCCTACCAAGTACTAGGATTACAAGTGTGTGCCATCACGCCCGGCTTCCAACTTATTGTATGATGCCAGTACTATCCTTTTTTTTTTTTTTTTTT
>PVJS01055469.1:0-12640 GCA_004027185.1 Glis glis
AGGCCCTCCGCAACTTCATGAGACCTGGTTTCAAAATAAAAGTATAAAAAAATAGGGCCAGGGGTGTAGCGCGGAGGTAGAACGCCCCTGCGTTCAATCCCTGGTACCGCAAAAAAAAAAAAAAAAAGAAATTCTCATTATGTTCCTTTAAGCAGCATTAATCAGTTTGATCAAGAGGGGAGGGACAATAGAAGCCAAGGTCCTGCTTTAAGTGGAATGCTGTTTTTTATTCTCTATCAGTACTGTGCTATCCAGTGTTGTACTAATTTTCCTCCCTATACTACAGAGAAATATTCTAGAAAGAGTGATTAATTTTGGCGAGAGAGAGGTTTGTTTTATAGGTCTACTTTGAAGAATGTGTAGGTCCACAGAAAATTGATTTTATGGGGCAGCTGCAAATAAGAAGCTTTCCATAACATCTACAAGAGATGGCATCAGAATTAAAAAGCCAGATTGAGCAGAGTAAAGGGTAATAAAGGAAGGAGGGAAGGGGGCTAAGCAAGAAGGATGTGAGAGTGTTCCCAGAGAAGCAGGTGGGGTGCAGACAGAACACTAGACTTGAAAAGGGCAAAGAGATCGGGTGTGGTGGTGCACACCTGTAATTCCAGTACTTGAGAGGGTGAAACAGGAGGATCACAGGTTCAAGAACAGCCTCAGCAACTTAGCAAGGCCCTCAGCAACCTAAACTGTTTCAAAATAAAACAATAAAATAAGGCTGGGAGTGTAGCTCAGAGGTAGAATACCCTTGGGTTCGATCCCTAGTACCAAGGAAGGAAGGAAGGAAGGAAGGGAGGGAGGGAGGGAGGGAGGGAGGAGGAATAGGAAGGGGAGGAAGGAAGGGAAGAAGAAAAGGGTAAAGAAAATAAATGTTTATCTTCTTGATATTTGGATTACATATGAAAAATCTAGGGCTCGTTCTGTAACTAATGGAGTCAGGTGTCTTTCTAAGATGGTATGGGGATTTATAGGAGAACAACCCTTCATAGGCAGAGTGTCAATGTGTGAATACTAAAGAAAAATTAGACCAAAACCACTCAGCATTGATGTCCAGCCCGCTGATGTATTAGCCTTATGCCATACCCCCTGCCTCCTACCAGGACCAGCAGCAGCAGCATCAAATGAGCCTGGGACGCAGTCTTTGTTGTGGGCCTAAAACTCCCTCTTGACTGCCACACGGCAGAAGTAGTGGTTGGAGTCTGCGAGGGCAGAGATGGTGACAGCCTGTTCTACACAGGCAGAAACAGGGAGATAGGCAGACTTCCAAGAAAGAGTACAGATGTTGTGATTAGCTCTCCTACAATGCACTCTGGTGGAAGGAAGGCATCTTAAAGTCTACACTTGTCATGGGTGACAGAAAGAAGTCAATGAAAAGCAGGCGGACATGTTAAATATTTAATATCTGTTGAATTGCATTGGATCGCTCAATCACAGTGGCTAGTTTGCATCTCCCTCATCTTTTAGCATCTTTTTAGCATCGCCCTCCAGTATTTTATTCCATCTTTTCTTCTAATATTGTTGTATCAAATATTCATAGTAAAAATAGGGGAAGCATTGGCAAGCACAATATAAAACACAAATCACCTTTGAGGTATACAGCACTAAACTGTGTAATTTTTTTCTTTTTCATTTTCATGCACATATTCTTTTCAGCACAACTGTTATCTTGAACACATGCTTCTAAATCCCATATTTATCCTGTACATTATGAGGATTTCCACATATTTGAAAACACTTTATTTACTTATTTACTTATTTATTTATTTATTTATTTATTTATTATTTATTTTTGCAGTACTGGGGATTGAGATTGAACTCAGGGGCATTCTACTTCTGAGCTACACCCCCAGCCCTATTTTTTATTCTTTATTTGGAAACAGGGTCTCACTAAGTTGCAGAGGGCCTCACTAAATAACTGAGGCTGGCCACGAACCCTGATCCTCCAGTCTAAGCCTCCCAAATACTGGGATTATAAGCATGCGCCACCACGCCCAGTGAAACACACTATGTTAATGTTTGCAAAATATTTCATGATACCATTTATCATGAATTATCTAAAATTTTTATTATTTTTGGAACACTTAGGATATTTTCAAATTGTTGTGATTTTGAGTGATGTTAAAATGATTCTCCCTCATAGATAAATTTATGAACTCATTTCTGAATAATTTCTTAGAATAAATTCTTAAACAAGGACTATTGTTTCAAAGAATATGGTCATTTTAAGCCTCTTTAATCAGGAAGTTGGGCTGTTGAAGGCACAGTTGTTCAGAGTAAGCTGGAGATAACTGTGCCCAGAGGCCCTATTACCAATAGAAGATATTTCTAAACCCAAATTATAAGTATTAGCTCTTTATACATTTAGAAAACAGGAGATTTATGAATCCATCAAAAAGTTGCTGCATATGAAAATTTCCACTGGTTGCTTGTGCAGAGTTGTTCTCGTTTGTTTGTTTTCAGATAGCCAACCAAATTTAAACTCTCCTGCACATGTGTAATAGTTATATCTGAGTAGCTTGGTCTATATGCGAAGAGGCCTTTAGTGTAGGGCATGTGTCAATTCCCACATCACTCATGCTGATAGACTGCCTACTCTTTGCCAAGCAGGTTCATAGATATTATTTCCAGAGATTCCTCCTTATCTCTGTATTCCCAAAGTCTGCACCAAGGCTCAGCAAGGCAGTGGGTGCTTCATCAAGTGGTTCTAACAAAATCATGCAGGCAGGCTGAAACTGGTACACTAAAGACCTCTTGTACACACTCAGCTTCATGCCTTCTTTGGACCATTGCATGGCCTCTAGCTAGCCCCCCATGTCTCTTCCTTCCTGTCCTGGCAGCTCTTTAATGCTGTCAAGTGGGACTCAGGTAGAACCACTCTTAACTCACCCAGGTACGACATAGAAATGGTGTGCACAGGCAGTGGTTCAAATCTAGGGGACTACCTTGACCAGTGGAGCGCTGGAGCCTGTAGACAAATGCTTGCACTCATTTTTTTTTTTCTGAGTAGATACTGCTAAGGATCTTCAGAAGGCCCTGGCAAGACTGAGCACTAGTGTCTCAGAAAGAAGGAGTGAGGAGCCATCTCAAACAGTCAAAATGAACCTTACTGGCTTGCCCTGCTTTCCCAAGAATCATAGTTTCAGAGTCTCCTATTCCCAAATTGCCCATATCAAAACATTTGTCTCAGGTTCTATCTTTCTCAGGAGCCAGGCTAAAGCAAACAATCTAACTGAATGAGTCTCAACATAAAGGGATGGGGAACTCTTTGTTGGTCATTTTTCCTTTAAGGCAGCCCTTGCTATAATTTCCCTCCCTGCTTGACCTTTTTCCTCATTCTCTGCCTTTCCCTTCACTCTTGCTTTCTCTTTTTCAAACAATGCTAACAGAGTTATGATAGTAAAACCTGAGCCTAGGGAGTCCCCCTGTGAATTAATACAATTAAATATCAGCAGGTGATCCAGGTGTGGGGCAAACACCTGTAAACCTAGTACTTAGGAGGCTGAGACAGGAGGATTGAGGTTTGAGGTCATCCTTAGCAGTTTAGCAAGACCCTCATCAACTTAGCAAGACTCAGTTATAGCAGCACAATTCACAATAGCCAAATTATGGAACCAACCTAGGTGTTCATCAACAGGTGAATGGATAAAGAAAATGTTATATACACACAATGGAATTTTTCTCAGTGATAAAGAAGAGCAAAATTACTTCATTTGTGAGAAAATGGAAGGAACTAGAGAAGATTATGCTAACTAAGATCAGCCAGCTTCAGAAGGTCTAGGGTTATATGTTTTCTCTAATATGTGGAATCTAAGTAGCTGAAATCTAGACAGAAAAATAGAAATAAAAGGGACTTCAGACAAATGAAGGGAGAGACCAATAGACTAGTGGAAGGAGATCGGGGGGGGGGAGGAGAAAGGCTTGATAAATAAAACAGTTCAAATACTATGTCCATATATGAAGGTATCACTATCAATTTCACTATCATGTAAGGGGATGTGGGGGAGTAGAGTGGTATCCACAGAGAATCACACCAAGTGTTGTGTGCACGTACGGTTGTATCACATTGAACCTCACTACAATATATAATTACAATGCACCAGTAGAAGTATATTTAAAATATTTTATAAATTAAAAAATATAATAAACAGGCCAGGCATGGTGGTGCACGCTTGTAATCCCAGTACTTTGGGAGGCGGAGACCGGACGATCCGGGTTCGCGGCCAGCCTCAGCTCGCTCTTTCTCTCTCTCTCTCTACCTAGTGAGGTCCTCCTCAACTTCGTGAGATCCGGTTTCAAAATAAAGTATAAAAAAATAGGGCCGGGGGTGTAGCGCGGAGGTAGAATGCCTCTGGGTTCAATCCCCGGTACTGCAAAAAAAAAAAAAAATATATATATATATATATATAATAAATAAAAATAGGGCTGGAGGTATAGCTTGGAGGTAGAATGCCCCTGGTTTTAATCCTCAGTACCCCCCCAAGAAAGGTTAGGAAATGATGGTGTAATATTAATCATTTTCCAATTTTTTTTATTGGTGCATTGTAATCATACATCTTGATGGGTTTTGGGGTGGTAGAAGTATACATGCACACATCAGTCAACTAACCCTCCCCCAATTCCTATCCCCATTCCCTCCCCCTTCCCTCCTTCTCGTGCTCAGCATAGTAGTTGACTTTGATAAGTTTGTGTATGTACATCCTGTGCATTAGGGTGTTTCCCTCTTCCCCCCTCCCGTCCCCCTCAGGTCGCCTTCTTTACTCATCTGAGGTTTTCTCCATCTTTGTCTGGAGTCCCTCCTATGCCCTATTCTCCCTAACTTCCGCATATTAGGGAGAGCATCCGACTTTTCACTTTTTGTGACTGACTAATCTCACTAAGCATAATGTTCTCTAATTCCATCCATTTCCCTGAAAATGAACAAAATTGTGTTCTTCTTTATGACTGCATAAAATTCCATTGTGTACATATACCATAGTTTTGTAATCCATTCATCTGTTGATGGACATCTTGGCTAGTTCCATAGTTTGGCAATTGTGGGCCTGCATAGCCCTTTTTCAGCAAGAATCTTGCTAAGTCAGTTTAGTAAAATAAAAATCCCTCTAACCTTTGGTATCTGGTCACTTAGATATCTAATGTAAAAGCCCTCAACCTCCCTTCAGTAAGAATCCTGTGATGTCAATTAGTCAGATTCCTGCTATCCTTGATGTCTCCTCTTTGTAATTTTCCATCTATTGGTTCTGTCTCTTGACAATAAACCCTCATCTGTTTTCGATATATTCATAGTTGAGCCCAATCTCTCTCCCCATTTACAATAGTCTTGAAAATGTACATAAGAGAGTGACCCAACGTCCTTCAAAAGATCAATACATGATGTTACAGAACTCTGAATCGGTAAAAGTTCCATTCAAAATACAAGAGAGATCCAAGAAGATTAATGAAACAGGGCTCAGAAAGGTCACTAATGGAATTTCAGATTCCTCATTGCAACTAACCTTTACAAAACCACCACTTGTCAGATTCTGTTATAGTATCAGAGAAGATTATCCACAGTTATCTGTGAGTAGGATAATGGAATTCTCATCCTCCTTGTTCAAACTATCTATGTAGGAGAGGTCAGATTTTCTTCATATATTTCAATCAAAAACACATTGAAGCAAATTAAATACAGAAACAGATATTAATCCAGCTGCCTTCATTAAAGAGATTCACAAATATATAAAATACTACCATTTTCACTTTTCTTTTTTGCTTTAGAATACTATAATTTCATTTATCATGTAACTATGTAATTAATGTTAACATATAATGGGTTTACCTGAATTAGAAAATACTTTATTTTTTTCTAATCATGCAAAAAATTTTTTAATTTATTTACTTTTTATTTATTCATTAAATGGTACTAGGAATTGAACCCAGTCCTCAATAATTCTTAAGAGCCTAAAGGATTTTGCAAGCAAAATACCTGGGAACACCTTATCTAAGTGTATCAAGAGTTCAACACTACCTTATAGTGACTAAAGAGATGTCTAATAGTTATAAACTGACACATCAGGTCACTATTATAGTGGAAGTTGTTTACACTAAAAAAAACATGTTTATGGATATTAGTTCCTGGAGGTAATGAAAAAGCATCAAGCTGTAAAGGTGGAGACAAAAGAAAAATAGACCTGGCTTTGGGAAATCTAATCACCAAATCAAATTGGACTCATTTGATTGCATTATACGATCCCATGACATACAAGTGTTACTGTTTTTCAAATGGAAAATAATGAAGTTAATCTGAATTTGGGTTAATACTAAAATGGATTTATGATAACCAGTAAATATACTGATTACTGGAATCATGTTTCAGGAGGCTGTTTTCATTGTGTTAATAAAATGTAGCATGAACATTTCTAGAAGTTTTTAAGAAACCTCAAGCAACAGCTAACTCTAATCACTTTCTCTCACTGAACACAAAAACTTATACTGTGTTTTTTCCAAAACTGGTGAAGTACATAAACTCCTAAAGGTTTCTGTGTTTTCATACACATAGTATGCTACCTAGAACCCTGAATGTGTGTGTGTGTGTGTGTGTGTGTGTATGTGTGTATGGGTGTATAAAAAATAGTCCCTCTGGGATCCAACATCATAAAAGACCTGCATAAAAATAACACAATGTGAAACATAAAGAAGACAAAGACAAAGCTCTATATAGGATGATTGTAGGATTACTTTTTTGAGGATTAATGCTTTCTAAAATATACCCTACTGCAATATCTTCATGAGACTCATTCTCTCAGCTTCTATAGTTGGATTCCATGGTACAGAGCCAGCTTTATAAACACAAACAGAATTGGTATAATTAAAGAACCCCACATTGTCTATCTTAGTATAAAACTTTTCAGAATTAGGTCTTATTTCCAATAATGTTAGGACTACTCAGCCTTCAACACTGATCCACAGAAATATTTATATTACTATAGATTATTAAAAAGTACTTTCAAATATCTGTCTATATTCTTGATATAGAAGAGAAATTTCCCAAAGAATAGGAAAATGTGGTTAGTAGATTACTGAAGCAAGTTGAAGGAGATATTAGAAAGTCTTTGATGTTCAGGTCATGTGTGACTGTTCGGGGTAAAATTAAGGGGTCTCCAATTTTACTCACTCTGGCCTGATTTGGTCTGTGTTTATGGCATAAGATTTGTGGTTGTCTAGTTGGTACATGTCTGGAATTAGTCATCAAACAATCCTATACTTTATTTATAATAGCAAAAATTGAAAACATCTGAAATGTCCAACATAAGAAAGTACTGAAAAAACCTGCCTTAGAACTCTTTGGTGCAGTAGCATATAACTCCTAAAAATGATATCTGCAAAATATTCTAATGTTATTACAATAAATATACACAGTAACATTAAATGAAAGAGTAGGAAGAAGCCAGGTGTGGTGGCTCAAGCCTCCCAAGTAATCCCAGTACTTGGAAGGCTGAGACAGGAGGATCACTGGTTCAAAGCCAGCCTTGGCAACTTAGTGAGACTCTCGACAACTTTGTGAGACCCTATTTACAAATAAAAAAATAATAAAATAGGGTTGGGGGTGTAGCTCAAGGGTCGCATACTCTTAGATTCCATCCCCAGCACCACAAGAAAAAAAAAGAGTAGGAAGAAAAATTACACCTATGAAAAGCTAAGATAAAAAATATATGGAGATAAAAGAGTCAACCAGTATACATCAAATACTAATATTGATCCTCATCATTGAAGATGTATCAGTTATACACATTAGAAACCAATTCTCATGAAAATATAAGTAAGTATATTAAAGAAAATTAGGTAACTCACTGAATCTAAGGAAAGATAGAAATACAGCTTTTATCAAGAAACTGAGTAGAAGGATTATAGAGAAGTTCTTCAAGAATTATGGCCAATACTTCTTTTCTAAACTCTTCCTATTCTTAAGATTCAATTTCATATAAGTAGACTCTGAGTGAATTCATGTGGATCAAGCCCCCACTCTCTAGCCAGAAGAAAAATGGTCACTTCACTGACAGTCCTACTAAGAAAAAAATGGAATGGGGAAGTGGTAGTGGTTACGAAAACAAAGGATATTGTTTATTCCTGAAGAGAAAAAGTTATTGGGCAGGTTAAAATTGCATTGAGTGATGGAGGGGACCTAAGGGAGGGAGGCGGGTGATAGGAGGGAGAATGGATAAAGGAAACACTTCAGTGAACATGATGTACATATGCAAATGTATCAATGCCAATCTAAATGGTGGTGGGCAGGGGGAGAAGGAAGGAGTAGAGTGGGAACCTGGGGGAAGTTCACCAAGTGCTGTGTGCATGTATGTCTCTATCACTCTGAACTTCATCATGATGCATACTTACAATGCATCAATAATAATTTAAAAAATCGCATGGCCCACATGTACATACATTATGATCCTAAAAACAGTAGCTCCTGTCTGTTGAACGCTTACTATGAGTTCAGTGCTGTTCCGGCTTCTCTGTGTCACATGGATGCTCTCATTTAAACCCTCTCTACATTCAGGTTTTATTATTAACCCCCGTTTACATAAATGAAAACTGATGCTCAGAAAAGTTAAATAAATTGCCCAATGTCATAAGTGAGAATGTGGTAGAACTGGAATTTAATCTGTGGCTTTGGCTGGCTAGTTATAAAGCCCATGGATTCGGTTGCCAGAATACATTATAGATGATGACATACTTGTATCATCACTGCTATTTAATTTTATCACTGCTAAAATAAATGATAGACTAAAAATTGGGGCCTTATACCTATTTCTCTGTCTATTTGTTTACTTATTTATTTGTATTGGGGATTGAACTCAGGGGCATTCTACCTCTGAGCTACACCTCAGCCCTTTTTACTTTGTAACAGGGTCTTGCTAAGTTTCCGAGGATCTCACTAAGTTGCTGAGGCTGGTCTTGAACCCATGAGAGGATCATGGCAGTCTCAGCCTCCCAAATACTGGGATTATGGGTGTGTACCACCACACCTGGCTCATGCCTTTTCTCTTAAGCAATACTTCTAAAGTCCCTCATCCAAGAAAAGGGTATTGATCTCCGAATACAGTTAAAAATAATCAACAAAAGGCATTTTAGAAATATTCACTCTAGAATATTTTACTTTTAGCTTTAAAACTGTGTAGCAAGCACACTTCAGTTGTTTTATTCAGATAAAAAGGTGAGTTTTGTAACATAGCTCATTTCAATTTGCCAAGAAGAATAACCACAAAATGTTAGTTATGAGTGGGTGATACATTCGCCCTGAAAAGTTAAGATCCTCTGACATTTTCAGAGCTCTAACTCCAATGAGAAATAATGTACCTTTTCCACTCCAACAACCTTAGGCAGGCTCCATTCCCTATATATTTTATTCCTTATTTTCCAGAATGATTCCTAAGCTTTCAATGCTAGGTTTGTTTCATTTAGTTTAAGTTATTAGATATCACAGAATTCTCTCCAGCTTGAACATTGGAACTTACTTCAAATGTCACCGTCATTTAGTAATGTCTCAAACAATGGCTTGCCTAAGAATCATCTTACAAGCTTCTTTAAAATGCAAAGTCCTGGGTCTAATTCAACACATCTTGGACAGGGCCCAGGTACACATATTCTACTCAGAACTCCAAGTGATTCAGATGGTATCTGGATGACATAATAACACTAGCTTTTGTGATAGTCTAAATGCATAGTGAGAAAGAAATTGGGTTATAATAAGCCTACGATCCATTCTTTCCCCTTTTATGGGTAGAGAGAGTAAACAAGGAAACCCAAGAAGGAAAACAAAGACTGAAACTCTTTAAAACCATGCTAATAACAATAATGAAGCTGGAAAGCATAAAGTTGGTGTTTTGCAAAAAGAAGCAACCTTACCTATGGAAGCTTTTAGCAAGATGTACTGAGTTTGTCTGGAATTGCTTAAACAAACCTAGAACACAATAGATTTATGGAACATGAATCCCTAGAAATTACCGTGTAAGCTATCTAACAATGAGAGCATATAACTGACGTGGTTGATGGTCAACAAAGCTCCCTTTTCGGGGAAAAACTCACCAACTGCTGTGTGCATGTATGTCACTATCACTGTGAGCTACATTATGATGTATGACTATAAGACTATAATGCACCAATAAAAGTATTTTTAAAAGGCTCCCTTTTTTATAGATAAAGTAGCACATAGACTATTTAAAGGCCTCACATGTTGATCTGGACCACAGATAATCTTTGACTCAGCAAGAAAGGACTGGGAAGCCATGCTCATGTTCTCAGACTTCTCTCTTTTTTGTAATACGCCTCCTGATTAATTGTGTTCTTTATTAGTAAAGCTTGACAGTAAGTAAAATCCACGATCTGTGTGAGTAAGCTTGACATTCTGATCCTTTGTGCAATCTTACATGCAAAGGGCTCCCTGATCTAGGTCCTGCCTCCCTTGCTTCTCCCAATATCTATCCTTCACACCTCTGTCCACCAGCTGTCTCAAGCAACAACCTTGAATTGCATTGCCTCATACGTACACACCTTCTCTTGGACCATATTTATGCTGTTGCTTTTGCCTAGAACTTCTCTCTTGTCCACCAGCTGCTCAGTCCAAGTGTCACCTCCCAGAGAAAGCTCCCAAGGAAAGATATCACTCCTCCTGTCTGTTCCACAAGCCACCACGCCTTGACTGACTTCTTCCATGGGCTCTCTATCACGTCACTATATTTACTACTCCGCCTTCTATTCAGAATCTGTCTCTACATTTCCAATAAGTATAAAGCCTATTTTTATTATCCAGCCATATGTACATGTTACCAAGGGAAACTCTAAATAAACCCTCTAGCTTCACTGGCTCTTAGTGGACTGAAGAAAATCACTAATGTCGGAGGTAATGCAGCAATATATTCTTAGTCTCCTACCAGCTTTGCTGTAGACGACACCTCTGACCTGATGTGTGGGCTATGATGATAATGGTGCCTCGGTTGCTTTCCGGGGACTTATAGGCCTCTTTTATTGGAAACACTGGCTGTTGCTGTTCTCTTGGGCCTCCAAACATCCAATGGGTGACTGTAATGGACAAGAAGGCTTGGACTCTCTGCCTTCACAGTGTGTCTAGTTCCTTTGCTGCTTCGACCTTTGGACCAGATTTCCATGCAGATCACTTGAGAAAGATTTTGTCTGTAGCTATGATGCAGGGTTGACTTGACTTGGACTTGTCTAGTCTCTCCACTTCCTCTTTGAGACACCAGGATGGCTGCCTGGTGACCTCCAATGGCCTATACCTGGTTATGATCCCATCTGCATGCTAAATGACCCTCCAGAGTCGTGACAGTTGATAATTGCCATGACAATGAACAGATGAAACCATGAAAGGAGCAAAAAGAGGCGGCACCTGAGTGCCTGGAAAATCTTGCCTATTCCACGGAAGGACATGAATATCCCTCCCCTCTATTAACCTATCTTCCTTCCCCTTCATTACTCTTACCCCATATCTGTAACTCCTCAAATGCCCTGGATTTACAGGCAAGGCTCCTGCATCTTCACATCTTCATTCTCTGGACACTAGAAGCCTTTTTTTGGATGTGTGATACTAGGGATTGAACCCAGGGTCATTCTACACCCCCAGCCCTATTTCATTTTTTTATTTTGAAACAGGGTCTCACTAAGTTGATGAGAGTCTCACTACTTACTGAGGCTGTCCCCGAACCAGCGATCCTCCTGTCTCAGCCTCCCAAATACTGGGATTACAGGTGTGCTCCACCAGGCCCGGCTCACTAGAAGCCTTTCTTTCTTCCCAACACTTGCCTTCCCAACATTGATTTTTTTCCATAGACTAGGCTTGTGAACCTGAGTTCAGAAAAATACAGACATTTACTCATCCCACATCCTTACCTGCCACCAAACATTTATCATTTACAAAGATAAATGTGGTTGTGCTTTGTCTTTGTGTCCCCAGTTCCCAGCACACAGAAGAGGCTCTGTAAGTGTGAGAAGAAGAGAGGACTAGGGCAGAAGGGAAGCCTATCCTCTTCAATTTGATCCAGGGATCATGCACCCCAGTGAGGCTGATGGCAAGGAAGGTAACTGTTATGGTTAGATAGAGAATGACCCCTTGAAGAGCTCATAAATTGGGTGTTTGGAGTTGATGTAATTGAGCCTTCAGCGTTGTAATCCCAGCAGTGGATAAATCCATTGTAATGGATTTACCTAGATGGTGGCATGGGATCTTAGAGTGTGGCTGGGGGGATGGATACCTAGGGGGTGTGGCCTTGGGGATATATACGGTTCCTCCTCCTGCTCTCTCTCTTGCTTCTGGCCTCTATGATATGAGGAACACAGTCCATGTGCTCTCCCTCTCTCTGCCTCCTACCACCATGCCCTGAGATCCACGGTCCCTGGCCTCACATGGACTGAACCTGAAACTGTAAGAAAATAAATCTTAGCCGGGCGTGGTGGCGCACGCTTATAATCCCAGTACTTTGGGAGGTGGAGACCAGAGGATCTGGGTTCACGGCCAGCCTCAGCTCTCTCGCTCTCTCTCCCCCTGTCTCTCTCTCTCTCTCTCTCTCTCCTTGGTGAGGCCCTCCGCAACTTCGTGAGACCCAGTTTCAAAATAAAGTATAAAAAATAGGGCCGGGGGCATAGCACAGAGGTA
>PVJS01055470.1:0-12640 GCA_004027185.1 Glis glis
AGAGAGAGAGAGAGAGAGAGAGAGAGAGAGAAAGCTGAGGCTGGCCGCAAACCCGGATCCTCCGGTCTCCGCCTCCCAAAGTACTAGGATTACAAGCGTGCGCCACCACACCCGGCTGTAGTTTCACAATTTCTAGCTCATATTCTTGAGAAACACCTTTATTAGATTATAGCATTTATGTACAATTCTTTGTCTTTTGTCTTAGTGGTATCCAATCAAAATACTATTTTTAGTTACTTAGATTGATTCTTTTCCTACCTCCTATAATAGATAATAGTTTATCTATTATTAGTCTACAATAATGCTATGCATACTATAGTTAGGCATAATATCTGTTATTATTCATATTTCATAATTAGGCATAATATCTGTTATTATTCAGATTTCCCCATATGTCCTGATTAGGTTTAATTACTTGATGTGGGATTGCACAGAGGGCATGTGAAACATTACCATCACTCTAGAACTCAGAGCTACACAAAAGGGTTATACTCAGTAGTATCCCTCCCTCCTCACCTCTTTGACCTCGGTCCCATTCTCTATTTTCCCACACCTTTCCCACTGATACCTGTAGGAAAACAATCACTTTAGTTTCTGGTTTATCCTTCATGTTATTCTTTTGCACAAATAAGTAAATATATGCTGGGCGTGGTGGCGCACTCCTGTAATCCCAATACTTGGGAGGCTGAGACAGGAGGACTGCAGGTTCGCAGCCAACCTCAACAACTTAGTGAGGCCCTCCACGACTTAGTGAGACCCTTTTCCAGATAAAAAATAAAATAGGGCTGGGAGTGTAGCTTGAAGGTAGAATACTTTTGGGTTCAATTCGTAGCACCACACACACCCAAAAATGTAAATACATATGTATTTTCTGATATACCCTTCATTCTTAAATCATATACCATACTATATGATTATGATTTTGTGTTGCATGTGCATGTGCATGTGTGTTGTACTGGGGACTGAACTCAGCGGTGCTCTACCACTGAGCTACATCCCTTTTTACTTTTTACATTTGAAACATGGTCTCACTAAGTTGCCCAAGCTGCCTTCGAACTTGAGAACCTCCTGTCTCAGCCTCCTAAGTATTAGGATTACAGGAGTGTGCCATCATGCCCAGCTGCTCTCTGCTTTTTACACTTAAGAATATATTCTGGAAATCACTTTGTATCAATTGTTAGCAAGCTTCTTTATTCTTTTTTGTGGTTGCATAGTACTCTATTGTGTGGATTTATGATAGTTTCTTCAACCAATTTCCTATGTATGGGCAATTGGGCTCATTCCAATATTTTGCACTTATTTAAAAAATGGCTACAATGAACAATCTATGCATGAGTACTTCTACATTTTTGCAGGTGATCATCAGGGTATTTTTCTAGAAGTAGAATTGCTAAATCCAAAGGTAAGTGCACATGTGATTTTGTTAGATTTAGCAATTTTCCCCCAAAGAACTGCACCACTCTGCATCACTCCAGCAATGTATAAGCGTGTCCAGATCCCCCAAATCTCACCAACAGTGTGTGAAAATATATAGTTTTTACCAATCTGAAAGCAGAAAAATGTTATCTTAGTGGTGCTTAAATTTGTAGTTCTCTAATTATGACCGAGCTTGCAGTCATAATTTTCATATGCTTTTTTATATGCTCAAGGGTCATTTTTATATAATTTTTGTGAATTGTATGCACATATCTCTTCCTCGTTCTTTCTACTGGGTTTTTTATTTTTTGTCCTTTCATTTTAAGGGATTTTTTTCTTTTGCTGTTAGGTATATTATCCCTTCATTGTGATGTATGTTGAAAATATTTTGCCTAGAGTTTGTCAGTTGTCTTTTGCTTTTGTATACTTTCTTCATGCATAAAAAATGAACTACATTATGATGTGAGATGATAACACACCAATAAAAGTATTAAAATTAATTTTTACATGATATGTATAGCCTTTTACTGCATCTGGGTATTTTTAAGTCATAATTAGAAAGCCTTTCACTATATGAGGGTTAAAAGGGAATTCTCATTGTCGTTTTTTCCCCATGCTTAGTTTCATTTTTTTACACGTAGGACCCTAATCATTTAAAATTTATTTTTGTTCACAGCAGTTTGAAGTAATAGAGTTTTATGATGCTGATTTCAAGTAGTCAGGCCAAGATCTTATATACTTATATGCAAAAAAAAAACAACCGAAGTTCTGAGAACTGCCTTGATTCGTCTACTCTGCCTAGACCAATGCTAGCTCCAATAGTAGCTATTTAACTTGGAGCCACCAGTTGGAGGAAAACTGTGTGTGTGTGTGTGTGTGTGTGTGTGTGTGTGTGTGTGTGTGTGTTAGTTACTGGGGATTGAATCCAGAGGCAGTCTACCTCCGAGTTACACCCCCATCCATATTTTGTTTTGTTTTAAAACAGGCTCTCACTAAGTTGCTAAGAGTCTCACTTCATTGCTGAGGCTGGCCTCAAACCTGTAATACTCTTGTGTCAGCCTCCCAAGTACTTGGATTACAGGTTTGCGCCACCACACCTGGTGTGGAGGGAAACTCTGATTGAAGGTTTATGTTATTCATAGAGGTTTTCCTCTTTCCCCACCCTCTCTCTCCTGCTCCGTGCCTGCCTCTGTCTACCTCTCACCCCACAGATGGGAGGCTAGAACTCAAATGATGAGCCTAATTGGGTTTGGAGCCACCACGGAACAATTTTCTGACAGCCCATTCTTTATTGGAGCGTATACTCTCAGCTCCATATACCAACCTTCAATGTAAAGAATGAACACCAGTAACCATGGTAAATCCATTCATAGGATTTGCTTCCCCATTATTAGCACCATCTGAGTCTGTTAAAAATCTTAACTAGGAGTTTAATTTCTCTACAGAGGGCTTTAAATTAATTAGGGTCTTACATGCTAACAAAGAGCCTGATATATCCATAAATCAATCTGGTGTAGGAGGACTACTCCGGGAAGATGTCTATTCAATGGAGACCCCACATCCAGCATCCCTGTTGGGCTCCCAACAAAAGGGTGCAGGTGTGGAATAGGCCATGGTGACAAGGAAGCCCCAATAATTATTGTGCATCACTTAAGCCACAGCAGGTAATGTGGCAAATCAAAGTCCCAGGCGCTCAGCAAGCGAAATCCATGTTACCATGAAAAGCCACATCATATCACTTTAACCTCTATAAATGAATTGCCATAACACTGTGATTTATTTTACACCAAGTCTGAGAATTAAAAGGACATTGATCAAAATGATCTCTCTCTCTTTTTCTCTTTTGTTAGGAATAGAAAGTAACAGATGGAACCACTGTTGTTGTTGTTTTTTTTTTAATCTGCTGAACATCACTTGGAAAACCCTTTGGAGTTTCTGGTGCCTTTTATTAAATACACTTGCATTAGGGTTTTGCACTCACATAGGACTGTGATAGAACATTACTCATACCCCTTAATTAAACAGGGCTCTTGTATTTTTTGAAGCAACTCTAAAATTGTATAACAATTATTCCTAATCTTTAAACATTTCCATGGGCTAGTTTTGTTTCTTTTGTGTTCTTGATTAGCAAATATCTGCTAAACAAAAGAACCATGGATTTGCTTTTAAGTTATTTTGTATTTTGTCACAACAACACCTATATTGATATGAAAATCACGAGTGTATGTATATGAAAACACACACTGATTTTTAAATCTCTAAACAATGCCTAGCTTAAATGTGGGGTTAGGTCTCTGCAACAATTCCTTTGTCCATTCAGCCTCTTCAGACTCTACACCACATCCCCAAAGTCAGGGTTCTGAAGTTTACATTCTAGATGAAATTACATTTAAATCTATGTGCTACAATTACATTTAAATCTTATTACATAAAGCCCCACCACAAAGGGTGTTAAGAAATCAGTATTTTTAAAATATGAAACCAAAATGTCCTAGTATAAATATAGTATCTCAAAGTTTTGATTGATTTTAACTAAATAATCCAGGTTGTAGATGATTTAAGTTTGGAAGTGCTGGATTCGATATTCTAAGAATTTTAGAGGCACAGGAGGCCTTTTCACTGTACATGCGATACAAGAAGCTTCCATGAGCCTGTTTTCCACCTACCCACAGTCACAGCATTTGGCTGGCCTTATAACGACTCAGGCCCTGCAGGGTTCATTGCCACGGCAAGCAAAGAAAAGAAAATGAAGAAAGTAACTCTGTGTGCCAAAGAATGGGGATTTAATCACATTCCCCATTCTGGAAGCCCCTGAATCAAACTGTGAAGATGAATGCAAGGGGTGGGGGATCCAGAAGGCATGGCCCATGCCGGCCATGTGCAACCTTCTTTACCCTCTGAAACCACACAGATGTCCTCAGGATGTGCACCTGCACTAGCACCAGCCATGCTTTAAATCAAAACAAAACACAAAACCCACTCTTCCCTTGATCCCATACCCCATTTCCAGCTATCACTCTCTTCTGGGGGCTGCTTTCACACTACAAGTTTGTGAGAGTGGTACGTATTAGAAGCCTCCAGTATGGCCCAGTATATTCTAGTCTGGATTTCCATACCTGTGAGGCTATCAAGAGGCATCCCAATACAACCACAAAAGGAAGCTCTGAAAAGCCCACAGTGAGCTTCCCAAGCACCACACTGTAAACAGTGACAACCCAGAAAGTCTGGACTTCTACCTCTACAAGGCAGGAATGATACAGGATGTCACACCCACAACCTCCTGCTGGGGTGGAGTCAGAGGAGATCTAGCAAGATAGGAGCTTCACCATTGCTCAGTTGTAACAAGACTATAGATGCCTTGCGTCAGAGGAGACCATGTGGACAATAATAAGGCACTCCATCTTTTCTTATCCAAAAGGGTATCAGTGGCGCTCTAGCAGGGAGCCTGTGCTGCTGCCCCTGACCTGCAGTAATGAGAAGCCCCCATCTCTGTGTCAGTGGAGGGTGATTGGGAGCCTGGACTAGTTTCCCAAACTGGCAGGGATAAGGCAGGTCCTCCCTTCACCTGCTGCAGAAGTGTCAGCAAAAGCCAGGAAAGCAGAGGGTTTAAGTAAGAACCAGGTTCTCCTAACATCGCCCCCCAAAGGTACAAGTGTCAATGAAAAACAGTCACTCATCATGCAAAACATCTAAAAGTTCAGACTGAATGAAAAAAGAAAACAGATGGCAAGGACAAGAAGGGAGAGGTGTTCAAATTATGTGACAAAGATTCTAACTCAGTCATGATACAAACGTTTCAATGCACAGTTATGCTCATAATCGCATGAAAATTAGAAGCCCTTATTAGCAAATAAATAGAAAGTCTCAGCAAAGAAATTAAAGATACATACAAGAACCAAATGGAAATCCAGAAATGAAAAATTCAACAGCTGTAAAAAGCCAATGAGCGGGCTCAATGGTAAAATGGAGGGGAAGAGGAAGGAATTTGTTGATCTGAACATGGAACCAGAGAAAATACACAACCTGAACAGCTGAGAGCATTCGACTGAGAAGCATCAACAGAGCCTCAGGGACGTGTGGGACTGAGTCTCACAGTCATGTGGAGGAGTTCTTGAAAGAGAGGAGAGAGGGGCTAAAGAAATACTCAAAAAATAATGAGCAAAAACTCAAATATGGCAAAATACATACATCTACATATTTAAGAAACAGAATAAAGCCTAAATAGGTAAACCCAAAGAATTCTACACTAGACACATCATAGTAAAACTTCTGAAAATGAAGGACAAAGAAAAACATCTTGAAAGTAGTGAGAGAGAAAAATGGTGAGATACACACAGGCTCAAACGATTAGAATGACAGCAGGTTTCTTATTAGAAACCTTGGGGCCAGAAGGAAGTGGCACGACATTTTTCTTTTTTTTTTAATAAATGAGAGTCTTTATTACTGGCCAATAAGACTACACAGGCATGAGAGCCAAGTGCAGTACTTGACTGCCCTCCAGCATTTTCTTATATAGGGTAAGATACAATCCAAGCTCAGGGTGAAACTGAGGTTCCCATGGCAGGTTTCCATAGCAGGGGGTGGGAAGCCCCTATGAGTCCCATAATATTCAGGTACGCCAAGCAAGCCAAGCATAACGAAAGTACAGAAGCAAGAATAGGCATGACATTTTTCAAGTGCTGCACAGCAGAACTGTCAATCCAGAGTTCTATCCCTAGTCAAAACATCCCTCAGGAATGTAGGAGAAAGCCAGACATGCTCAGATGAAGGAGAACTGAAGAACATTTGTTGCCAGTAGACCTGTCTTAAAAGAATGGTTAAAGATAGATCTCTAAACTGAAAGCAACTGATAAAAAATGAATCAATACAAAATGAAGGCCTAAATGTAATACCTTAAATGATAAAACTCTTAGAAGAAAACATAAGGGGAAAGCCCTTTAATGTTGGCATTGACAATGATTTTTTTTAAGTATCACACCAAAAGTGCAGACAACCAATGCAAAAATAAGTAAGTGAGACTACGTCAAACTAAAAAGCTTCTTCGCAATCAAGGAAACAATCAATGCAATGAAAAGGCAGCCTCCAAACTTGGCATGGTGGTGCATGCCTATAATCTCAGTAATTGGGAGGCTGAGACAGGAGAATCACAGGTTTGAAGCTAGCCTCAACAACTTAGCAAGACCCTGTTTCAAAATAAAAAACAAAAAGGGCTGGAGGTATAGCTTAGAGGTAGAATGCTCCTGGGTTCAATCCCCAGGACCAAAATAAGTAAATAAATAAATAATAGATAGATAAATAAAAATAATTTAATAAATATTTTTGTACAAATACACATATACATCTATACACGCATTCTCAGTATGCACTCAGGTAAAAAGAAATGACGATTTTTCTAAGGCACGTTTTCCTTCCCGCAAACTAATGAAAGCTAACGGCAGTGGTACCTCTGACTAAAAAGGGGTTTGAAAATAGTTAGGCTATACCGAAATCACTCACTCACTTAGGGTTATATAGGTCAGTTTACACATCATCAAGCAACAAAGTGCCGGATCAGCAAATATCATGTTGTAATTCTAACAATAATTTTTATATTAATAACAGATATGTTTATTATTACATATCTATCAGTGTGGCTTTCAACACCAATTGAAACATGCATATGTCCTAGAGATGATCCATTTTCTAGTGCTTCTTATTGATACACCTCACTGCAAAGCCATTATAAATTACTGAGGAGGTATTTGGTTAAAAAATAAACAATAAATCATACTGCCCATACAAATCAACTCTTGCTACTGGACAAGAGTTTAACAGTATTTATCTGGTAATTCCTATGTCAACTGGAAAACATGGATGTATTGCCATAATTTTCTTTTTACATTGGTGCAACCATATATGTTTTTGTAGATAGTTTTATAAAGTCATTCATTACTATAAAATAAATTTTATCTAACGTTCGAAAAAAAATTCCTCCACCACAAAGCCTTTTAATTGCATATATAGATTGAGCATCCCAACCCCAAAAAATCTGAAATAAAAATGCTCTGAAATGCAAACCTTCTTGAGTGCCTAAAAGCTCAAAATATTTTGGGTTTTGGAGCATTTTGGATATTCAATTTAGGCATGTTTAATCAGTGAAGTCTATGCAAATATTTCAAAATCCTAGAAACTCTGAAATCTGAAATACTTCTGACCCCAAGCATTTTAGATAAGGAATAGTCACCCTGCATAATGTAGGGACATTTAGCATTAGGGACCTGCAAATCAGTCTCCTGTCTTCTAACCTCCTGCTTTGTGTTACATATGGGATGTGCACTGACCCCACTGTGATCTTATATCTAGCAAGCACAATTATAATGCCAAGCACAGCCATGCCAATATTTTTATTTCCCGAGTTTCCAAAGTTAACCTCTCTCCTGCATTTGTGTCAATTATTCACCTTGTCCCACACTCTCTCTCGTTCTCCGTATCTTGAATCTTGCTCATTTTTATACCTAATACTATAATTTGAGTTTTATAACTAAGAACTGGTGCCAAAAATGTGAAGTGGATTCCTTTAAAAATAGAATGCATCCACATGCCATATTCACAGACCCAGATAATGAAGAGGTAATTACCATGTAAAAGAGATCATTGCACTATAGATAGATACTAAGCATCTGACTGTTAATAGATACATATGGGAAAAAAATGTTCTCACCACTAAGTTTATCACTATTAACAAAGCTAGACAGATATCTATTTGACAATATTCCTCAGAGCTTTTAATATATAGGTTGAATCAGTAGTACAGGTAATCAAAATGCTGAGGTTTCCCAGTTTCTTGCTTTTTACACCATGCCCTCCAGAGGCTAAGAGCTGAGGGCTAACGTCAGAAGCAGAGATCAACCGTACAAAGCTGCTCCACCTATTTCCTTTGAACTGTGTGTGTGTAAGAGCTGGGTGTCAGGATAATAGGAGTGACCCAACGAAATCAAAACACACTGAGTTGAAGAGCTAAAAGATTAGGTCTTTCTGAAAAATGTTGCTGTCAAAATAACACAATATAGAGTTTCAGAAGGTGTGGTGATTGGATGACACAAAGTCCTAAGAATCCAGTGAAGGATGTTGGGAGAATAAATAGAACCAGAATCACTTAGAGTGCAGGCTCCTTGATATCAAAAGGCTCTACAGTGTAGGTGTGAAGACAGGCACAAGCCCGTCATGCTTCCCTCCTATTCACTCTATCTTCCCACTTGAACCACTGTTAACTGCTCACTGAGCGCTTCTGAACTGGTTCTCCATAAACACTCAAAGGATACATTCCCTGCCTGAGCCACTGAAGAGTGCTGACAGCAAGGGTGGAAGTTAACCAGTGTAGCATCTACAATAATTATACTTGAAAGAGGATCTTAGCATGGCTCCTTGGAATATTGTGAGAATCACACATTTTATAATTATTAGGGAAAAAAACGAAACTCCTTGACATATGTGCCAAGGTAAGTGAATACTGATTGAGCACTCAACTAACGAACAGTGCTCAAACAACTGCAAAAATATTGAAGGAGAGCCAGGCATGGTGGTAACACACCTGCAATGTCAGTACTTGGGAGGCTGAGACAGGAGGATCACATGTTTGAGGCCATTTCTCAGCAACTTAATGAGACCCTCTGAAACTCAGTGAGACCCTGTTTCAAAATACAAAATAAAATTGGGTGGGGGTCTAGTTCAGAGGTAGAACACCCCTGGGTTCAATCCCTGGTACCTAACAATAACAATAACAATAATATTGAGGAAGGAAAAAGTCAAATTTAGCTTAGGATATAGACAGTCTCAAGAAAGCACTGTGTCCACGTGTCCATCATAACAATGAAACCAAGTCTGATAGAATCAAGATTATAAATTTTATGTAGGGCGTGGTGGCGCACGCTTGTAATCCCTGTACTTGGGAGGCTGAGACTGGAGGATCGCAGGTTCGTGGCCAGCCTCAGCTATTTAGTGAGGCCCTCCGCAACTTAGTGAGACCCTGTTTCAAAATAAAGAATAGAAAATAGGGCTTGTGGTGTAGCTTGGAGGTAGAATGCCCCTGGGTTCAATCCCCAGTACTGAAAAAAATATATATATAAAAAAGATTATAAATTTTAAAACTCCACTAGACTACTAAAGCCCTTAAGAAACATAAATGAAACCCAGAAACCAATGAATCCTGCCCCAATCCCTGAAAGAAAGAGACCCTCAGCTACTTTAATTCTGGGTAGGACAACGGCAGGGAAAGCTGCCATTAACAGGAGTTAGGAGAAACCAGATGAACTTCTATGGGAGTTTAAAGGTTGAATATGCTGGTGTGTTGGTTTAGAATGGCTCGGCAGCTCTAATGACCCATTTGCCCACTTTCTGCTGTGATCTTTCACTGAAATTTGACCTGGAAGTACTGGGTCAGGAAAAGAGAGGTAAGAGAAGAAAATCCCCGCAATGTGACCTTCAAGAGCTAAAGGCAGGGTACAGACAACACCTGAAGTATCCCAGGCTTCCCATAAATACTGGTAGGAGCTGGGGCCATTGAGTCAGGATGGAAACCTGGAGAGAATGACCATGAGGAACATATATACACAGGACTTCTAAAGCTTGGAGCAGAAGACAGAGAACTGAGGCTCACAGCACTGAACCCTTCCCTCGTTACATGTCTGCAGCCCTCTAGTGCTGTGGGTGGGAGCAGAGCACAGTCCCTAAGGCATGGAAAAGCTGGCAGTGGGACTTAGGAGCAAAGAGCTTCAACAGTGACTCCAAGTGCTATCGGTTGGGCTGTAAAGCAGAGCATGTCAGGGATCTAGGTTTCCAAACATCAGTATTGGGATAGAGCAAAAGCAATCTCCAGGGCTGCTGTAGGGCTCAGCTTCCAAGTCCTGCTGAAGGGAAGGTGTTGATCCTGGCTAAGAATCACTTGCAGATTCCCTTCCAGGAAAGATGGGGCAAGCACTCTCCCTCTGGTCTCTTGCAACGGACACAAATATAAATCCTTGACAGAATGCACTGAACAGCTATCTCAGGACTCTGAAAGTGAATGGTAGCAGGTGCACTGGAGAAGAAAAACAGAATTAAGAGTTCCATGAGCCAGCAGCGAGTTCACCTCTCTGGTGTCATCTGACCTGGTCTACAAGTAAAGGCAAAAATGCAGAAGCATACACCAGGTACTGGAAGAATTTCTAGTCAAAGCAGCAGGAAAGGGAGGTCTACAGGATCAGGGAGAGTGAGGATATCCAATAGCTAGCTTTTCCTGTCTTACCCTCTCCTCCTTCCCAAGCCCCTTCTGCACTGATGGTAGCAACAGCAGGCAGGCCCTCATACCCTCTGATGGCAGGGTAACTACCTGAAGCTCTGAAGGCAGGGGCCTTCTTTCTTTACAGAGAAGCTGTGATCTTAATAGTGAGAGGCAAATTATTCCCACTGCTTTTCCTCCCTCTCTGTCTTCTGACTGCTGAACTACTGTAATAAGCGAATGACTTTCTACAAAGGTACCAAGGAAATCCAATAAAGGAAATTCATTTTTAAAAAAGAAATAAATATATATGGGTAGTTGTATTTTTAAAAATGAAAATCAACGCCTGACACACATCATAAAAATTAAGCCTCAGTGGATCATGGACTTAAACATAACACCCAAAACTAAAAAGCATGTAGAGGAAAACACAAGATAATATTTTTGGAAACATAAAGTAGGTGAAGATCCTTAAAATACAGAAAGCACTAGTTGTGAAAGAAGAGAAGGAAACTAAAGCTCCAGGTTTTTGGATGGAAGATCAGCAAGGAAAGCTCTAGGGAGGTTAAAAGAAAAATGTGAGATCACACAGAGAAGGAAGAGCCAAGGACCAATCCTACAACACTGTGATGAACGCCTGTGCTCACCTCTGAGCTACACATGCATAGATCCAATCTTAACAGCACACACAAGCTGTGAGTACTGAGCTACAAAGACTGAAGCCAAGGTCCTAGACTGGCCTCAGGGCAATGATACATGGCACAAATCTGGTCAGTACTGTGAAATGGAAAATGTTAACTTATGAGAGAAAAAAGTCAATCGACAGATCCAACCCCTAGATGATGGAGATGATAGCCTATTTTAAATTAAAAGACTCTAAAGAAGAAATTATAACTGTTTTTGTAAAAAGAAGAGAAAAGTTTTGAAATAAGAAAAAAGAAAGTCTCAGCAAAGAAACAGAACAAAGCCGCGCATGGTGGCGCACGCTTGTAATCCCAGTACTTGGGAGGCGGAGATCGTAGGATCCGGGTTCACGGCCAGCCTCAGCTACTTAGTGAGGCCCCCCCGCAACTTCATGAGATCCGGTTTCAGTAAAGGATAAAAAATAGGGCTGGGGGTGTAGCTCAGAGGTAGAACGCCCCTGGGTTCAATCCCCGGTACCGCAAAAAAAAAAAAAGAAACAAAACAAAGGCAAGCATTAAAACTGACAAATGGGAAACCCAAATAAGTCACTGGTCACAGCAGAATGCAAATTATCAAGACTCTATGAATATGATGACCATACAAATAGAAATTATCCAATATGCTCCAAAGAGAGGAGAAAAAAATGAGTAGAGACTCAGAGACCTTTAGAACAATACTGAATGTTCTAGCATTCATACCATCAGAGTCTCTAAAAGAAGGCAAGAAAGCATGGAGCAAATATATATATATTTGAAGAAATAATTTGATGAAAGGCAAACTTTCTGATTCAAGAAGCGCATTGAACCCCCAAGCAGCACCATTTCAAAGAAATCGATGCCCAAGCATACCATAATCACACTTTAGAAAACTTAAGAAATAATAGTAGTAGTAGTAGTAATAATAATAATGATAATAATAATAATGATGATAATGATGATGATCCCTAGAACAGTCAGAGAAAGAAGTCTGGGCAAAATTCTAACGACTGTGGGTTTCTCACTAGAAATCATAAGATCTAGACAAAAGTAAAACATTTTTGAAGATCTAGAAAAAACTACCAACAAACCATTAGAAAATAAGATTTGCGCCGGGCGTGGTGGCGCACGCTTGTAATCCCAGTACTTTGGGAGGTGGAGACCGGAGGATCCGGGTTCGCGGCCAGCCTCAGCGCGCATGCGCGTGCGATCAATCTCTCTCTCTCTCTCTCTCTCTCTCTCTCTCTCTCTCTCTACCTGGCGAGGCCCTCCGCAACTTCGTGAGACCCGGTTTCAAAAATAAAGCATAGAAAAAATAGGGCCGGGGGTG
>PVJS01055471.1:0-12639 GCA_004027185.1 Glis glis
TCTCATGAAGTTGCGGAGGGCCTCAGTAAGTAGAGAGAGAGAGACAGGGAGAGAGAGAGCAAGAGAGCTGAGGCTGGCCGCGAACCCAGATCCTCCGGTCTCCGCCTCCCAAAGTACTGGGATTACAAGCGTGCGCCACCACGCCCGGCTTATTTTTCATTTTGAAATAGGGTCTTGCTAACTTCCTGGGGCTGGACTTGAACCTAGGATCCTCCTGTCTTAGCCTCCCAAGTACTGGGATTACAGGTGTGCACCACCATGCCCAGCCCCAATAGAGTTTTTAAAAATATAGGTATTGCTAGGCATGGTGGTGCATACCTGTGATCTCAGTACTTGGGAGGCTGAAAGAGGAGGATCACAGGTTTAAGGCCAGCATTTGGTGACTTGCGACCCTATCTCAAAATAATAAGGGCTGGGGGTGTAGCTCAGTGGTCAAATGCCCCTGGGTCTGTCCCCAGAACTGCAGATAAACAAGTGTTTCTGATCCACTTTGAAAGATGAGGTTGAGCTTCAGTATCATCATGGGCAAAATTGAGTAATGAGTTGTTGTGAATGTCAAATGAGATATTTATAGTTTTGCACTGTGCCAGGCACATAGTAAGTACTCAATAAATATAAATTATTGTTTAAAGGTTATTATAAGTACTTTCTTAGCTACAGTAAACTGAATTTATAGATCTCGACAACTGAATGTCCTGATAAATATTGTGTCACCTTTCTCGTACTTAAACAGAGGTGCCCATCTGGTAGAAGATTCATTCTGGTACAGATTGATTTAAACATTTATCAAGCAGCTACAATACATGGATTATTAAACTCTACAGGATATACAAAGAGAAATAAAACAAGTCTAGTATAAGTTTGGTCAGATGCGCTTGGGTGTTCTCAAATAAGGTGGGGAGTAATGGAAAGAACCCTGCTCAAGGAATGTAAGGGTATATAGTCTGCTCCCAGCTGTGTGAGGCTTTTTAAAATAATTTCTGGTGAGTCTCATTCCATAGAAGAGAAAAGTGAAATCCTAAGATATAAAGGTTGTTGTATTGAAATCATCTCTACAGTCCATATTTCATGGTTATACTTTTCCTGCTTCTGAATCAGAATAGTTTTATGAAGTATCTGGTAAAAGAAAGCCCCTTAAATGTCTTTATCATTCTCAATCCAATCATAACATGGACATATCCTGAATTTAATTAGTGTACAAAATTAATTCTTTTAAATTAAGAAAATATTCCGGATGCATTTTAATTTTAGCATCTTTATGTATGTTAGACTACTAAAAAAAACCCTGGGTTTTATTTATACAATTGAAATATAATTATGCAGCATTTAATGATGGGGATAGGTTCTGAGAAATACATTGTTAGGCAATTTTGTCTTTGTTGCAAAAGTCATGGTACATTTACACCAAGAGATATCCTACCACATGCATAGGCTACATCATATATATATTGCGCGTGTGCACACACACACACACATATCTATACAAGCATGTGTGTGTGTGTATGGTATAGCCTATTGTTTTTAGGGCTATGATGAACAAAACATCACAAGATTGAATCAAGTATGAGAGAATTATGCAATAAAGACATAGTAAACACAAGATGTATGAGACCTCTGCCAGCATAACACAGCATATTTTTACAGTAAACCTTTTTTTAATAAGCAAAAGAAGTACACTCTGAAAATACAAAGTATGGTATAGTAAACTCATAAACCAGTAGCACAGCTGATTATTAGCATTATCCAGTACTATATACTGTACTTAACTCTATGTATTAGACTGACAATAGGGTAGGTTTGTTGACACCAGCATTATCACAAACTTTTTGAGTAATGCGTTGCACTATGGCGCTGCACAGCTATACTAAGTAATAGGAATTTACAGCTCCATTATATTCTTAGGGGACCACTGATAATGTTGCTCTCGTTGACTAAATGGTGTGTGACTGTATAGTCAAAATCTGATGTAACTTGACTACAGCTTATTTTGAGACAACATAGCATACTTCCTCAGATTAGCATTCACTTTCAGGTATTTTCTAGAAAATGCACATAAGGTATTGCTGCTATCTTGGATTTTATGTTACATTTTACTCTTTTTAAGTGTATTGGTATTATATAATACGAGTTACAAGAGTTTTATGTGCTCCTTGAAGACAGGGGCTATTCCTTAATCTCTTCTGAATCTCCAAAAATCTCTCCTTATTTCTTGATACAAAATACTCAAGAAATGTGAGTTGGTTTGAATTTAAACCTCTTTCCTTATTCTAATTTAGAATATTATTATTATTATATTATATATAATAATATATAATATATATTATATATTAACATTTTTCAGTTATAAGCCCTATCTTAAAAATAAGCACAAGAATAGGAGAAAGGGCTACATGCTTAAACAAAGCTACTACCTACCAAAATGGAGCCAGAAGCTTAAGATAATCAAATGTTGAGTACATCTGAAACATTTCTTCTTTTTTTTTTAAAGTGGTAAGATGTACATAAAGTAAATTTTTCTATTTTGACTTTTTTTTTTTTTGGTGGTGGTGGTGGTACCAGGGACTGAACTGAGGAGCATTCTGCCTCTGACCTCTACCCCCAGCTCTATTTTATTATATATATATTTTTTTATTTTTTTGCGGTACTGGGGATTGAGCCCAGGGGCATTCTACCTCTGAGCTATACCCCCAGCCCTATTTTTTATTCTTTATTTTTGAAACAGGGTCTCACTACATTGCGGAGGGCCTCACTAAGTAGCTGAGGCTGGCCACAAACATTCAATCCTCCTGTCTCAGCCTCCCAAGTACTGGGATTACAGGCGTGTACCACCACATTTGGCTCCATTTTGACTGTTTTTAATTAAATAATTCAGTAGCATCTGGTACACTCACAATATTGTGCAACCATCACCACCATCTCTTTGCAAAACTTTTTTGTCACTCAACTGAGAAACTACCCAGTAAGCAGTTACTCTTTACTCTCTGCTTGCCCTCTTCTCAATCCCTGGCAACTTCTGGTCTTTTTTCTGTCTCTCCAAATTTGCCCATTCTAGATATGTCATATAAGTGGCTCACAAAATATTTGTCATTTTGTATCTGCCTTATTTCACATAATGTTTTCAGAATTCAGCCATATTGTTTACCTGTGTCAGGATTTAATTCCTTTTATGGCAAGGAATTGAGTTGGTTAGTTGGTTGGTTGGTTGGAGGGTTTTGTGGGGTCGGGGATCAAATCCCCAGGGCATTGCACAGTCTAGGCAAGTACTCTACCACTGAGCTATATCACCAGCCCCAAAAGAGCTGTTTTTTTTTATCTAGACAAAGGACGGATCCCTTTTTCCTCCTCCTAGTTTGCAGGGCAGGCCTATTCCTTAGACTCCATAAGATCCTGGTATAGGCCGTCTGAAGATACTGGCCTGAACATGTAACTTAGTTGTTTGACATCTATATCATTAAATATTGTTTATGTGGCATCATGCCAACCTACTTGAGGAAGTAGGAAGTACAAATGACAGTTCATTTCCTCTGTTAGCCTCCCACAATCACAAGGGTATATGAGTATCAAGGAGAAAAAAAATATCTAAATAATGAGTGGAGGCTTAAATATCATAGGGCAGGACCCAATGTGCACATAGATAGGGTGTTGCATATTACTATTTTAGGAGACAATACTGGCTTTTTGCAGTAACATAATCTCTCCCCTTTCCCCATTCTTCCCCTGTCCCTTAGGATTTTTCACATTTTAAACCTAAAACTTATAAGGGAAAATATTCTGTGAGGACAGTATAAAACTAAGCTTTGCTTGTCTTGTCATTTAATTTTTCAGGTTCTTCATTAGAGGCTGTAACCACCTGTGAACTGTGTAAAGAGAAGTTGCAGCTTAACCTGGAGGATTTTGATATTCATGAACTACATAGAGCTCATGCAAATGAACAAGTTAGTATATTTTGCCTAATTTGGTAAGTGTCGATTCTATGCTTAAAGGACAGCTCTTGAAGAAAAGATTAAGTCATGGTCTGAAACCTTGCATTAAAATAATAAGCTGGGTGTGGTGGTACACAGCTGTAATCCCAGTACTTGGGAGACTGAGACAGGAGTATCACAGGTTCAAGACCAGCCTCAGTAATTTAGCAGAACCTTCAACACCCTAGCGAGACCCTGTTTCAGAAACAAAAAATAAAAAGGGTTGAAGGTGTAGCTTGGTAGAATGCCCCTCAGTTCAAACTCCAGTACCAAAAAAAACCCCAAAAATAATAATAGTATTCTTAAAATAATTCTTTTACTACAGTAGGTGTTTATAACTTCATAATTTTCCTTAATTTTAAGTGAGAAACATCCATGGTACAGGTTTTAAATTTATTAAGATAAAACTTGTCCTGCTCCCTAAATAAGACTGAAAATTGCTTAGGAAAGCGGTCTTAGGCCAACCTATTTTCCCAGAACTGTGTTTGAGATATTTAAATGATATGGTTTAGAATGAAGAGCTCAATGTTTTCCCCCCCAACTGAAGGAAAATTCTGGGAGGAGAGTATATGAGTTTAAAGAGATGGTAAGGGTGAGTCTAGAACCAAATTATATAAGTGTGGTTAGTGAACTTGTGATGAAAAGAGAGAGGATGGCAAGGGAATATGAAATACTTGACCCCTCCACCCCATTTTATATTGAGGTGAGGTTCGCACATCAGGATCTTTTGGCAGTACTGGGGCATTCTTCCTCTTAAGCTACACCCCTAGCCCTATTTTATTCTTTATTTTGAAACAGGGTCTCACTAAGTTGCAGAGGGCCTCACTAAGTAGCTGAGGCTGGCCGCAAACCTGCGATCCTCCTGTCTCAGCCTCCCAAGTACTGGGATTACAAGCGTGCGCCACCACACCCGACTTCATCAGGATCATTTTAAAGTGAACAATTTAGTGGCTTTAGAACATTTACAGTGTTGTGCAACCACCATCTCTGTTTTGGTTCCAAAACATTTTCATGATTCTAAAAGAAAATCATGAGCCGGGTGTGGTGGTGCACGCTTCTAATCCCAGTACTTGGGAGGCTGAGACAGGAGGATTGCAGGTTCGCAGCCAGCCTCAGCTACTTAGGCCCTCCTCAACTTAGTGAGACCCTGTTTCAAAAATTAAGAATAAAAAATAGGGCTGGGGGTGTAGCTCGGAGGTACAGTGCCCCTGGGTTCAGTCCCCAGTACCACGAAAGAAAAAAGAAAATCATGCCATTTAGCAGTTAACCCTCATTCCCTTCTCCTAGCCCCTGGCATCCACCAATCTGTTGTGTGTTTAATGGATATACCTCTTCTAGATATTTCATATAAATGAAATCACACAATATAAGGTCTTTTTGTGAACAGCTTTTATTTTGTGTGTGGGGGGATACTAGAGATTGAACCCAGGGGCAGTCTACCTCTTGGGTCTATAACCCCAACACTTTTTTTTTTTTTTATTTTGAAGCAGGGTCTTGCTAAGTTACCACACATTGGCCTCACCTCAAACCTGTGATCCTCCTGTCTCAGCCTCGCAAGTACTGGGATTATAGATACTACAGTGCCCAGCTCAGCCTTCACTTTAAAAATAAAATATGGGAATAATGGATCCCCTCTGAAAATCTGGTTATAACCATCGGATCCTTCTTACAAAATATAGATGCACAAATTATGTATATAATTTAAGGAATTCCCAGATCCCTTGCAACTAATTACTTAGGTCCAGGCTTAAGTCTCACTGATCTAAAGAATGAAATAGTTGCAGTATATATAGCTCAAATGCTGTATCTAATACCAGTTATATTGTTGTATTCTCTTATGAGCCAGTTGTCCAAAAAGAAAATTACTTTCATCAAGGAAATGTCTTAAATCCCCAAGAAGTCTATGTAGAAAGTGGAGCACTGGTATTTTAAGGAACAGGGGAAGGAGTATATGGAAAGATGGAATAATGCAGGTGGGAAAAAAGTATTTGTCTTTTCAGAATGAGAGTAGGTTTTGAAAGAATTTTCTCCTGCCATCTTCCTTCTTTAAATACTCATCGTGTCTTCTTAAACCAGCCATTCAGTTTTACATTTAGGGAGGATCTTTATTGTTCTTAAAGCATTTTAATGACTCATATTCTTACATAATCTACAAGTATTAGGAAATACTGGGTGGAGTCATTATGAAGACAGCAACAGCTTTGGTTAAGCTTCCTGGCTTTAATTTTTTCTGTGTGAATCCTGGGTCTGGTGGCTTGATAGCCACCCTCCTGACTAGTTTGATAGTTCATTTCCTCATTTTCCAGTGGCTTCATCTTTTGCAAGGTAATAACCATTTAAAAATTTGTAAAGACAATTTCTTGATTTATGATATCCTTTTAAGTTAAAAATTAAAGTAATTAAAACATTTAAAGGAACTTAATAAATTTCTCAAATGCTTAATAGAATTTAATAATCAGTTACTTGATAAAATTAGTATTAAAAATATGCAATTCTTACCAGTAATGGTTGCACACACCTGTAATCCCAGTACATGGGAGGCTGAGACAGAAAGAGTACAGGTTCAAGACCAGCCTCAACAACTTAGCAAGTCTCAGAAACCTAGCAAGACCCTGTTTTAAAACAAAAAATAGAAAAAGGGCTGGGGATGTAGCTTGGAGGTAGAATGCTTCTGGGTTCAATCCCCAATACCAAAAAAAAAACCCCAAAATGCGATTCTTAACTTCAGATGAATTATTTACCCAAAAAAGGTACAATTTTCCAGATTAGATTTTTAATAATACCATATTCTCCAGGCGTGGTAGCACACACTTGTAATCCCAGTATTTGGAAGTCTGAGACAGGAGTACCACAGGTTTGCAGCCAGCCTCAGCAACTTAGTGAGGCCCTGTGCATCTTAGTGACCCTGTTTCAAAAAAAAAAATGGCTGGGGGAGTCACCCCAGGGTTCCATCCCCAGTACCACAAAAACAAAAAACACTCTATTCATTACTTGTACTCATAGCTTCAAAACAACAGAACAGGGATGGGGAGATAGCTCTGGTAGAGCACTTGCCTAGCATTTGTGAGTCTCTAGGTTTGATCCCCAATACCACCAAAAAAAAAAAAAAAAGTGTGACAATTTTGAGCTAAAGCACTATTTTTACCATTAAAATTTCTTTGTGAATGAGTTAGTGTTACATTTACTAGTTTATGATGTTTGCTGTTGCCTTTAAGCTAAGCTAATTATATTACACAATAAACACTTGAACCACCAGAATAGGTATTAGTTTAGTAGTATATTGATTTAGCTTAAATAAAATGATAAACATATATAACCATTAGCCATTTGTAAAAGAAAATCTGTTGTGAACTTTATTGCAAACCAAGACATTTGTTCTACCACCAAATGATTTAAAAGTTAAACTTTTTATTTATTTATTTATTTATTTATTTATTTATTTATTTATTTTGCGGTACTGGGATTGAACCCAGGGGAATTCTACCTCTATGCTACACCCCAGTCCTATTTTTTTACTTATTTTGAAACCGGGTCTCACTAAGTAGCTGAGGCTGGCCACGAACCCGGATCCTCTGGTCTCAGCCTCCCGAGTACGGGGATTACAAGCATGCGCCACCACGCCCGGCTAAAGTTAAACTTTTATATAAGTCATTATATAAAGGAAGACTTGAGAATAAAGAGGATATTTACATCTATTTGGACTTGTTGGCCTTAGTAGAATTTTAGGAAATTATTTTAGGACAACATTTTATTTCTTGTTTTAATAGAAAGGCACTGTATGCCTTACCAGGCACTGGGTATGAGTACATTTCCTCTAGTTTATCAGGAAACTGTGACCATCAATTACATTCTAATTTTTCATTTTCCATTTTTCCTTTTCTCTTGTTTGTGTCCCTGTTGAAGGCTGAGTATGAGTTTATCAGCTCTGGTCTCTACCTAGTTGTGTTACTGCATTTATGTGAACAAAGCTTTTCAGATATGATGGGAAATACAAATGAACCAAGCACACGTGTCCGAGTAAGTATTATCGGAGTGGGGAAGAGGGAGAGTGTGTAATACAGCAAGTGTTTGTCTTGGAAAGGGAATTGTTTTATATGTTCACATCCTGTTTTCTTTGAGCTCTTATTTTTAAATGTTTCTTAAAAATAAAGATATTGTAGATTTAATGGAAATTGGTGTCTTCCTTATTTTCTGTAACAAGCAGCCTAATTTTCTCATAAAGCTAGCAAAAGGGTTTTCTAGCTCTTGAAAATAATTAGAATACATTTCAGTGAAAAACAGGGAAATTATAAATATTCTTTATAATTAAAAAAGAACCCCTTAGTATTACAATATAGAAACCTGAAATTGAACTCCAAAAGCTAAGAGTATGGGAAACTAACCTCAGTTTATTTGTATTATCCCATGAAAGGTTACCAGTGTATTAATTTTTAAGTGTCCATATTACAAACTATGTAAGACATGGAGTAGTTGCTGTTAGCTATATATACACTATTAACCATAATAGATCATTTATGCTAGCTGTTTGTTTTAGGAATTTGTAAGGACACAATGCTGTTTGCTTCAGTGTACTGAAACAAACATAAACTGCTGCCTTGGCCATTTTGTGTAGAAGGGCCAAGGGTCTCTTGTCTGTCATTACTATAACACACTGAACACTCCATACCTTCATAAAGGATATATTTATGTGTTCATAAATATATCCTTCAAACTACTTTTTATATAAATGTTCACTTTGGTGATAAACATTTTAGTAGAATCCATGTTAAGATTTAATGTTTTTATTTTGAAAATTATTCCATAATAGTGCAATTCAGTATATATAATACTGCTTCTAAGTTATTAAAATACTTTTGTTGTCATGTGGATATTATAACAGTGAGCCAATTCACAGATTATCATCATTGAGAGAAGAGAGAATAAACTATCAAGAGCATTTGAGCAAAGCTCTCTTGACTTATAAATATTTCAGAAATCATGAGCCTCAGCTTTAATTAATGCCATCAAATGATTTCTAAAAGATGTCTTAACTCTCAAGCATGAATAAATCATATAAAGCATATAAGGTCTATGAAATTCATACCTTTGTTAAAAAATGTTAATTTCAATACATTAAGATTAATGTGGAAGTCAGAGCTATCAAATTTAGGCATATTTGAATTCATTTGGATCCAAATAGCAAGGGTTTTTTGGTCCCCCACTTCATTTCATAACTTTTTAGAAGTGTTATATAGGAAGACAATACCATTGGGAAAAATTACTATTATCTGCTCCCAATTTCAAGGAACTAGTTTCTACATGATTAATAATGATTATATAAAGCGTTTAACAATAATACTCTTAAGGTTATAATTTTTTATGTGGGGGGAGAAAGTTCCCTATTTAAAGGATTTAAATGGTGTTTGACTTTTTAAGTAGAAATGAATCTCCTATACTGATTCTCTAGATCCATTTGCAACATTTAAACTACTGTATTTCTTTCTGCATTGTTTCTAGTTTATTAACCTTGCAAGAACTCTTCACGCACATATGGAAGATCTCGAAAGTAGGTGGAATTTTCCCTCCCCAGACTTGTTGAATTTACTTTTGCAAATTAAACCCAGAGAACAAAACCTAAGTATATATACTCTTTTCTACCAAATAAGAGTTCATTTGTAGGTTTAATAATATCAAAATGATTGATTTTGTAAATATTGGTTGGGCAGTTGACACTAGTTTTTTAACAGCATATTTTTAACATTTTGAAGTATAGAAGGATATAATATTTAACCACTAGTATTTTACTTTAAAATAAAAAATTATTTTTGATTACTTTAACACTAAAGAAAGAAGACATAAATTTACCAATTAAGCAATATTTCTTAGTTGTTTAATTAATTTTACTTGTTATTTAACTTGATTTGATCTTAAAAGGTTTTGCTTGGGCATATACATGGTTCCAGAAAAATAAGGGGAAAAGTGTCCTTATTCTAAGTCCATTAAGACTTTTGTCTGGGCTCCTGGTACCTAATCCCCAAATCTTTAAAGGCATTGCATAACCTGCCCCTCTTAGAGTCCTGTAAGACCTGCATGATGCTTCATGCCTGGTGGGCACACAGGTGGTGGTGTGTCTGAAACAATTACTGGGTAATCCAGATTACCTACCTGACCCAATCCCTGTCTCTCTCACTTTTTCTCCAAATGCCATAGGCTCCCTCTGCCAATACACTCATTGAATAGTTTGTAAGCATGTATTCTCCAGTTGATTATATACTCATCTTCAAAATTCTTGGAGTGGTACTTGTAGTTTGTATAACATTTTTACCTTTAGAGGAAGCTCAGTATCCTTTGAAGATAGTTTGAGAATTTAGTCTTCATAAAAATCTTTTAATTACTTGAATATTCTAAGACATGGATTTTTCTTACTAAGTCTATACTAATTTTAAGTTTTAAAAGGATTTGGAATAAAACAAGACCACACATTTTCTCAATTTTAATTAGTATACATGAAAATAAAGGAGCCAGTGGGATTCATGTTAGTGTAAATTTTTTTCTTTATAACTTCTCTGTTTTGATCCCTTATATGGGTCATAATTACACAAAAGTCTCTTTAGTTTTTAATTATAATTTATACTTGTCATATGTGATGATAGTAATATTTCAGTGTATTTTCCCCAGATTTCTAAAACATTCATTTAGAATATAGTTTCCTAAACATAGCAATGTCTTTTTTTCAACATGCGAGAGAAAAGAAAAAGGTGGAGGTGAAATATACCCACACTCAGCTGACAGTGAAAGATGTGGGTGCTACAAATTAATCCCAAAGTACCAGAGTATTAATGTAGTCTGAAAATTAACTCCAACTGAATTTCCTTCTCCTCTGGAATTAAATAGAAATCACACAAGAAGTTCCCCTAAAAGGCTATTCTACTTTTTAGTTTGATATTTCTTTATGATTTAACATAACACTTAAGCATAGGCTTTATGTCATTCATGAACTGGGTATATGTTTGATGTCATTTATTAAAATGGATTTCATCTGTAGATGTATACCTTTCCTGTACTTTGCTCTGAGTTGATTGCATTTGCTGGGTGCTCTAAATTTCTCCATTATTAATACAAGAAAAGACTACATTAAGCCTTTCTGCCCTTGATAATAGGAGAGATAATGATTAAATGTTTCTTTTAGTGAACTTTTTTCCTTCACATGTAAAGCAGTTTACAGAATGGTGTTTTACTACTATATCCTTCCTAAAGACATTCTAGAATGCTTTATATTAAATCTTGAGCCACTGATGACTCTTAAATAGAGGTCAGAAATGTTGCAAATGTTGTTTCTGACAGTTTGGAGATATGGGAATAATATCTCAACGGTAGTTTTTTACTGAATCCAATTATTTTAACTTAGGCTGTGTCTATATAAAGCTTTTTGACTTATTGAATAGAGCTTTTTCTTGGCATTGTATAGACATAGCTTGATATAAATTGCAAGAACACCCATAACCTATTATTCTATGTACATTTTTTTTCATTCTCATCGGATGCACCAAACATGCAGCGGTAATAAGCCAGATTCTACTCAGGTGTGTGAGAGGACTTACCTTAAATTCACTTTTTCTCTGGTGTATATATCATTAGCTACTATGAACACAAATTGATCTCAGAAACGTTTTAGAAGATGATCTTGAACCACATTTTTAAGCATTTCCATTTTTATAAAAACTGTATAACATCACAGAAAGATGTGGGGGTGGGGGCGTTGTGGATGGGCATCGCCCACAATCAAACCACCCTAACCCTATCATGATAACTTATCATTTTGACCAAACAGTATACTAAATTGGGATTTTTGTTTTACAAGTCATTGCTGTCTGGTTTCATATTTACACCTCCCATTCTCATCCCCCTTAAAATCTTTCTTGATCATCCTGTTTTCTTTCAACAGCTTCAGAGGATGATTCTGAAGAAGACGGGGACCATAACAGAACATTTGATATTGCCTAACTTCGTTTAAGACAAATGGATGATCTGTGAACAAGTGTTTATTAAAACTGGCAATTAAGTATGGTTAATTTTTGTGGGGGAATGCCTATTGAATATATTAACTATATATAAAATGAATATATATACATACATGTGTACATGTAAATATATATTCATTCTCAAGTGTTGCTGAATTAAAATTTTGCTGGACCTTTTAATACTGCTCAGCGAATCTGATGTTTATAAACTGGTAATCAAAAGTATTTTTCTTTTAGATGAGTGGGAAAGTATTGCCTTGTTTTCAGTATCTAAGCAGTGTCCATTGACCCTTTTGTTGTTGTTGTTCGGATTATTGTAGTCATATTTATGAAAAAGTTTGTGTTTTAGTCTCTTTCTAGTGAGAAAAATGGGATAAAATATGCTTTTGAAATAAAATGCCAAATGGCACATAGTTTTCCTTTTAAAATGCCTTAAGTTGCAGTCACATTTTAATAATCATTTACTTCCAGTGTTTTAAAAAAATTTTTAAAGAATAGGAAGAAGGTTATAAAGAGCATTATATTAGGTTTCCAAATTTAATTTGAATTCTGATTCACTTAGCAATAAAAACTAATTTTAAAAGTATATAAATAAAAAGATATAGAAATGATGGATAAGTTTTTGTATTGATTTTCAAAATGCAGATTTGATAGGCTATAGTATGTAGTATTCCTTT
>PVJS01055472.1:0-12639 GCA_004027185.1 Glis glis
TTTTTATACTTTATTTTGAAACCGGGTCTCACGAAGTTGCGGAGGGCCTCACTAAGTAGCTGAGGCTGGCCGCGAACCCAGATCCTCTGGTCTCTGCCTCCCAAGTACTGGCATTACAAGCGTGCGCCAACATGCCCAGCTTATGCTATGGAATCTAATGAGAGTTGTACTGGGGGTCTTACACCACGTGGTAAAAATTGGCCTCTGAGGAAGTGCAGACGGAGTGACTAAGGTCAGCCGTGTGTACTATCAGCCACGCCTGTGTGACCAACCCTTGACACAAACCCTGGACTTGGAGGCTCAGATGAGCCTCTCAGTTGGCACTACTGCCGCAGGGCTTCCACACATCCTTGCGGGAGGAAGTAAGTGCTGTTCACCTGTCTCCATGGGGAGAGGACAACTGGAAGCGTGTCCCTGGCATCTCCTAGACTCTGCCCTATGTGCCTTGTCCCTTTGCTGACTTTAATCTGTGCCTTTTTACTGTAATAAACCATAATCCTGAGTATAACAGCTTATCTCGATTCTTTGAGTCCATTTCACAAATCACTGAACCTAATGGTGATCTGGGGGGTCCTCAAACACACCCTGCCAGTGAAGTCTGAATCTGAGGAAAAGGAGGAGGTGGAGACTCTTCCTTGAGTCCCTGCCTCCCCTTCATCTTGGAACTGCCCATCACGTGTTACTCCAATTCCCTGTTACAGTTAGTAATTCTTTTTTATTTTTTGGTACTGGGGGTTGAACCCAGGGGCATTCTACCTCCAAGCTACACCCCCGGCCCTTTTCATTTTTTTATTTTGAAACAGGGTCTTGCTAAGTTGCTGAGGCTGGTCTCGAATCTGTGATCCTCCTATCTCAACCTCAGGGATTACAGGTGAGGGCCACCATGCCCAGTTTATTGGTAGTAATTCTCTATATTAAACTTTTCCTATGCAAATTACTTTGTGTTTTTTTCTCTCTTGTTTGGACTCAGATGGATACAGTGATCATGTAATTCTTTTCTCCCTAAGGATAAGCAAAAATAATAAGTGTTATCTCTGGGCAAGTCATATTAAGAAACAGGCATGCCTCCTCCATGTGCTCTTCCAGTTGGGTGTAGATGATGACAAGACTCTGTGGGGGGGAGGGAGCCACAAAATGGAAGAAGCCTGGGTCTCTGATTCGCTACATGCTGGAGAGCCAACTGAAAGATAAACCTCAGGTATATTTGGACCATGTTTGGGTCTGTTTGTAATAGCAATTAGGCCTACCCTAACTATTCTGCTTTGTTCACTTAAATAAGCACTTAGGAATGGAAGAAGGTGTGTGTGTGTGTGTGTGTGTGTGTGTGTGTGTGTGTGTAATAGAAAGCCACTCCATTCTTGGAATTCCTTCTAAATGACATGCCCAAATTCCCATACCAATTTTTTCATCAGAAATTATTTTTTAATGATCTATCAGTTCCAAAAATTTAGGTCCTCCTTCAGTTTTGTTGAAAACGAAAGACTGGAATCAATTTAACTTGAGAAAAGATTTGTTGCTAATCATTAAAACCTAATCATTTTCTCTATTTCTAAGTATACCAGAGACTTGACTAAGACTTAGCTCCCAAATGATTCTAGGTATGGACTCCAGACAAACGACATCGCCATCATCTGGCAGGTTGTGGGAAATGCAGATTCCCAGGCCTCGCCCAGATTTACTGAACCTGAAACTCTGGGAGTGGGACCCCCCAGCAACTTGGTTCACCGCCAAGTGCTCCAGGTGATTCTGATGAGTGCTCAGGTGAGACCCACTGCCTTATATTATACCTACAATTTTTTTCTCTTAGCCCCTATTTAATCTGATAGTTTCCAAATCAAACATCGAAATATTAATTTTTTTGTGGTACTGGGGATTGAACCCAGGGGCATTCTACCTCCAAGCTACACCCCCCGGCCCTATTTTTTTATTCTTTATTTTGAAACAGGGTCTCACTAAGTTGCAGAGGGCCTCACTAAGTAGCTGAGGCTGGCCACGAACCCAGATGCTCTGGTCTCAGCCTCCCCAAGTACTGGGAATACAAGTATGCACCACTACGCCCAGCTGAAATATTAATTTTAACATATCTTTGCCATTTGTGTTAGTTATCTATCAGTAGGTAAAAATATTATCACAAACTCAGAGGATTCCAACCATGTGTTGATTTTCTCCCAATTTCTGTGGGTCAGGAGTTTGGGCACAGTTTAGCTGGGTTCTCTACTTCACATTTTCCAGAGGCTGCCATCCAGCAGGGGCAGGAGTCACATCTCAGACATGACTGGGAGAAGATCTGCTTCTTTTTTTTTTCTTTTCTCTTTCTTTCATTATTATTATTATTATTATTATTATTATTTTATTTATTTTTTGGTACTAGGGATTGAACCCCAGAGCTACACTACCAGTCCTTTTCATTTTTTATTTTGAAACAGTGTCTCAGTAAGTTGCTGAGGCTGGTCTTGGGCTTGTGATCCTCCTGTCTTGGCCTCCCAAGTATCGGAATTGCAGGCATGCACTACTGTGTCCAGCTAGTCTACAGCATACCACCCTGAATGCACCCTATATCGTCTGATCTTAGAAGCTAAGCAGGGTTGGTCCTGGTTAGTACTTGGATGGGGGAGGATCTACTTCTGAGCTCATCTGGTTGTTGACAGCATCAGTTCTTTGCTGGCTGCCAACTAGAAGCCACCCTCAGCTCCTTCCATGTGGGTCTTCCTAATATGACTGCTTATTCAGAACTAGCAAAGGAGTCAATCCTAACAAAACTGGTGTTATAATCTTATAACACAATCACATGTACGCACCAGCCTACCCATAGTCTCTTGGCCAGAAGCAAATCTTGGGCGCCATCCACACTCAAGGGGAGGGGATTACATAAATGTGAGGATTCCAGGAAACAGGGATCATGGGGCCACCTTAGAATCTGTTACATAACTCAGAGTTTTTGTTTAAATGTTTTTTTCTTATTGCATACTTTTACTCTATATATAAAAACTTCAAATATTCCATTTAGATCATTTAGTAACAAATATTCTACAAAATGTTTATAAGAACACTTTTGGCAAAGCCAGGCCTCATTCTCAAACCAATCAGCTAAATCAAACTCTGGCTTCCTTTCTGTCCTAAAGAATCTGATGTCATTTTTCAATTCAATAAGTGTGTTTGCTACAAATTTTAAGGAATTAAAAATTTAAAACTTAGAGCAATATATTTTATAGTACATAGCATAAGAAATATTACTAAAGTAGCCAGGTGTGGTGGCACATGCCTGAAGTCCCAGCTGTTGGGAAGGTAAGACCCAAAAGAAGGAAGGAAGGAAGGAAGGAAGGAAGGAAGGAAGGAAGGAAGGAAGGAAGAAAGGAAGGAAGGAGAGAGAGAAAGAGAGAGAGAGAGAGAGAGAGAGAGAGAGAGAGAAAGAAAAGAAAGAAGAAAGAGCAAACAGACCAAGATTAAACTGATACCAATCTAATATAGTTAATCATACTAAATTTATCAAAGCAAGATGATAATGGAAGGGTGTGTTGGCACACCCCTGTAATCCGAGTACTTAGGCTGAGACAGGAAGATCTTAGGTAGGTTCAAGGCCAGTCTCAGCAACTTAACAAGGCCCTCAGCAATTTAATGAGATCCTGTTTAAAAAAAATTTTTTTTTAAAAAGAACTGGGTGTGTAGCACAGAGGTAGAATGCCCCTGGGTTCAATCCCCATAACCCCCCCAAAATTATAATGGTAGTCCTCATTATTTTATAATTACCCAAATTACAAAATTGGCTAAAATTATCAGTTATTTTAATGTGATGAGTGTTGCTAATGGCAAGGTATCCTTTGGTAAATGTGTGTCCATGTAGGTATTGAATGCTGGTGGACAGCTTTTGGGAATAATGCAATTCAGTAATGCATTTAAAAGGCCAAAATAGCTTCATTAATTTCATTACACATTTTGATTAAATTCCCCATGTATTTAAATGAAAAAGGAAGGTGTATACTGCTAAAACTAATTGGCCCAGCAGCCAGAATATAATTTTATTTTTAGTTAGTAGGAGGTAGAAAATCTTATTATAAACTGAAATATGAATATTGACTACAATTATAATGCACATTTCACAATATGATTTGATAAAAGGAGTTTTAACTGAATAATGAATAACAAATTTGGGAGCGTGTGAGATTTTATATAGTATTATTTTGTGTACATGGATGAAAGATACTTCATTTTGTCTGCAAACTTGATTTGTTAACATTTCAAGTCCATGAAAAGTAGAAAGAATAATATAATGAACACATGTAAACACTTCACTCAAATTCATCTGCCCTCCTATCTATTTATACACTTTTTAGTGAACTTCAGCTCCTAAATGCAAGGCTTATTGTTTAGTAGAGTGCTGTATAAGCTGGATTTGTCTGCTGTTTTTTCATGACTGGATTCAGGCTAAACATTTTGAGCAGGAGTACTACTGAAGTGCTATTTTGTACCTCCTGTCACATCACTTCAAGAGGTACACACCAGTTTGCCCAAGTAGTACTGATGCTGGTGATGGCAGGTCTTTTGATTATGAAGAAGTGCCTTTTCATATGGAATCAGCTGAGGTATCTGTCAAGAAATGAATGGTAGGAAAGTGGAATATTATTCAACCATTAAAATGAATGAAATCCTACCGTTGTTGGCAACATGAATGGACCTGGATATTGTAATGTTATGTGGAATAAGCCAGGCACAGAAAGACAAATACTGCACGATTTCACTCATATGTGGAATATAAAAGAGCCGAGTTAGCCAGGTGTGGTGGCACATGCTTGTAATCCCAGTACTTTGGGAGGCGGAGACCGGAGGATCCGGGTTCGAGGCCAGCCTCAGCGCTCTCTCTCTCTCTCTCTCTCTCTCTCTACCTAGTGAGACCCTCCGCAACTTCGTGAGACCCGGTTTCAAAATAAAGTATAAAAAAATAGGGCTGGGGGTGTAGCGCGGAGGTAGAACGCCCCTGGGTTCAATCCTCGGTATCGCAAAAATAAATAAATAAATAAATAAATAAAATAAAAGAGCCGAGTTGGGAGAATACTGATTACCAGAGGCAGGGAGTGGAGAGATTGCTTTAACAAAAGGTACAATGTCATAACCAGTTCTGGTGTTCTGTTACACAAAAGAGTGAGCATGGTCAACAATACTATATCATATAATTTAAAATAGCTAGAAGAGAGGATTTTCAATGTTATCACAAAGAAATGATAAATGTTTGAGATGATGGATAACTTTAATATCCTGAGTTGATCAATACACAATGTATAAATATACTGAAACATTACACTGCACCCATAAAGACATACGATTATTATTTATTTATTTATTTATTGCCGTACTGGGGAGTGAACCCAGGGGTATTCTACCTCCAAGCTACACCCCTAGCCCTATTCTTTATTCTTTATTTTGAAACAGGGTCTTAGTAAGTTGAAGAGGGCCTCACTAAGTAGCTGAGGCTGGTCCCGAACCTGTGATCCTCTTGTCTCAGCCTCCCAAGTACTGGGATTACAAGCATGTGCCACCACACCCGGCTTGTCAATTTTTAAAATAGGAAATAAATAAAAACACCTTTTCCCTTGTATACTTAATCTATTCCCCAACTAAATAACACCAAATGGTTTTATCCTCTGATGATTTTGCCTAAATAAAGTTACACATTGGTGGTTGCCCAGTGTTGACTAACTGGTATATTTTGAAAGGTTAGTAGCTGCAGCAAACTTTGCAGATATATTTGAAAGAATTGACATTCTTTTTTTTTTTTTTTTGTGGTACCGGGGATTGAACCCAGGGGTGTTCTATCTCCGTGCTACACCACCGGCCGCATTTTTTTATACTTTATTTTGAAACTGGGTCTCACGAAGTTGCGGAGGGCCTCACTAAGTAGAGAGAGAGAGAGACAGGGAGAGAGAGAGGGAGCTGAGGCTGGCCGCAAACCCAAAGTACTGGTGCCTCCCAAAGTGCTGGGATTACAAGCGTGTGCCACCACGGCCCGCCAAGAATCGACATTCTTAATCTGCATTGTTTCTTTTGTTAGAGGGGCTACTTTCTCCACTTAGAGACAGCAACTAGAGATGAGTGTTAACATCTAGAAGCCGGGTGCACGCTTGTAATCCCAGTACTTGGGAGGCTGAGACAGGAGGATCACAGGTTTGAGGACAGCCTCGACAACATAGCAAGACTCTCAGCAACCTAGTAAGACCCTGTTTCAAACTAAAAAAATAAAATAGGGCTGGGGTGTGGCTCAGAGGTAGAACTCCCTGGGTTCAATCCCCAGTACACACACACACACACACACACACACACACACACACACACACACCTGGAAAGAATTCCCTTCTCTTCTAGGTCAGGTTCCCTAGGAGCAGAGCCTGACATTGGGAGTCTTGCTCAAGGATTTATTAGGAAGTGCTCTCAGGACACAGGGAGTAAGGACTATAGGTAGGACAAGAAGGAAAAGCTAAGCAAGAATGCTCTGGCACACAAAGGTAGTCCCACTTTGAGATAAAACAATCATCCTTTTGTACCCCATGGAGATCAGTCATCAGCAGAGTCTGGGGGTGGCCAGGACACAGCCTCCTTTGTATGAGGTCTCCTGATCAACCCAGGGAAATTCTCTAAAGGAGGGGGAAGCTAAGAACTGTTACCTGCCATTACTCATAGTAACGTTCAAGTTCAAAATGTATTTAAATATTGAGCTAACCAAACAAAAGACATTTGAAAAATCAGTTTCTCCAGTTTATGTCTTTGGGAATAGATAAATGGGTCAATGGAACAGGTTAGAGGGATGAGTTCTTATCAAAATGTTACATATGATAAAAGTATTATTTCAAATCAACAATTTGGGAGGTTTTGTTGTTATTATTTGTTAGGGATCTTTTGATTGCAAGCAAAAGCCACACATATATAATCTTACATTACTGAAACCAGGGGTAGAACATATTGAATCCAGTGGCTGAGATAATTTCACCAGTACCTAGTTTCTTTGCATCACAGAAGGCTCTGCTCTTCACTGCCTTGGTTTCATTCTCGGGCTGTACATGGTGGTGGTCCCTGAAAGTCCAGGCTTACCCTTTCAGAGCTTCAAGTCCAATAGAAACAGACTACCTCTTCTGAAATAATGCCAATAAACATCTTAGAGCTTAGTCTTCTTGATTCTGATTGGCCCAGTTTGAGTTATAACCCATCCCTGAACCAATCACTGTGGCCAGGGAGATGATACCAAGGTTGATTTACATACCAAATTCTGGAGCAGGTGTTAGGGGCAGTTTCAAACCAATTCTATGGATAGAGAGGTGGTCCCCCAAGGAAAAAGAAAGGCTACTATTAAGAGAAAGAGAGCGTAGAAGAGAGAAGGGATGCTGGGCAGGAGGCAAAACCAACACATGTCTACTATAACCAATTATTCAATTAAGATGTTTAGACATCTCTTATGCCATTAAAAAGACCAAAGTTGGGGGATAGGGAATGAAGCCAGGCACTTACTCATTTTTTATATCAAAATAAATTCCAGATGATTTAAAAATTCTTATGTAAAAAACAAAACCACAAGAATACTGGAAGAAAGCATGATTGAATAATTTAAAAAAACTGGGGGTAGAGAAAGCCTCTTTAAGCATGACACCAAATGCAGAAACCATAAAGGATAATATTGATAGAACTTGACCACATAAAACCTTAAAAGCTTTTGTTCATAAAAAATATCATTCCAAACGAGATAAGGAAGATCTACAGTGAAGATGTAACAGTTCTGAAAATCCATACACCAAATAATGTAACAACAGCAATCATAGACCATAAATTATACAAGACACAAGAAGAAATAAACAAAAATACATTCGTAGGAGACTTTAATTCACCCCCCTCAGTCTATGACAGGTCAAGTGGACAAACAAATTAGCAATGACAGATAATTATCAGTATATAATTATTAGTAAGGAAGCTCTAGCACATAAAATTTAGGCCTGTTCTGTGAAAATAAAGAATACAATCTCTCCAACTCCCAAGGCCATGAAACATTCATGATACTTGATGAAGTATTAGACCATAAGAGAGCAATATCAAACCAATATACAATAAAACCAGCATAAGCAAGAAAATCAGCCAGGCATGCTGGCTCACACTTGTAATGCCAGTAGTTGGGAGGCTGAGACAGGAGGATTACAAGTTTGAAGCCAACCTCAGCAACTTAGCAAGGCTCTCAGCAACTTAGTGAGACCCTGTGTCCAAATGAAAAATAAAAGAGGTCTGGGGGTGTAGCTCGAAGGTAGAATGTCTCTGGGTTCAATCCCTAGTACTACAAAAAACAAACAAACAAAAACCATTTCTTGAGTTTACAGAAAAATAGCAAATTTGGTCTATCTGGAAACAACATATCAGAACCTAGGGAATAGAGCTCAAACAGTGTTCAGAGGAAATTCCATATCTTCATTTATATTGATAAAAAAGAAAGAAGAAAAATTAATTAGACATCTGTCCTCAAAATAAGAAAAAGAGCAACAAAATAAACTAAAGGAAAGTGGGGAAAAAAGGCATAATTTAGCATGTTAGAAAATAGCAAAATAGCTGGGCATGGTGGCACATGCTTGTAATCCCAGTACTTGGGAGGCTGAAACAGGAGGATCGCAGGTTGATGACCAGCTTCAACAACTTAGTGATGCCCTCAGCAACTTAGTGAGACCCTGTTTCAAAATAAAAAAATAAAATAGGGCTGGGGGGTGTAGTTAAGAGGCATAACACCCCTGGGTTCAATCTCCAGTACTACCACCACCACCAAAAAAAGCAAAATAGTAGAAATAAGAATAAATCAAAACATAATGAATAAATTAAAAGAAAAATAATGAAGTAGATGAAAGCTTAGCCAATCTTACCAAGAAAAAAAAAATGGAGGCTGGAAATCAAGCATGGTGACACATGCCTGTAATCAATCCAAGCTACTCTGGAGGCTGAGGCAGGAGGATCAGGAGTTCAAGGTCAGGCTGAGCAATTTAGCAAGATCCTGCCTAAAAACAAGTAGAAGGCAGGCAGAATAATGGTTCCCACAATAATGTCCACACTCTAATCCCCAGAATCTGTGAATACGCTACCTTACATGGCAAAAGCACTTCACAGTTGTGGCTAAGGTATAGGATCTTAAAATGGGGAGATTATACTGTATTATCCAAGTGGGCTCAATGTAATCCCAGAGAGTTCTTAAAATCAGGGAACCTTTCCCAGCAGAGGACAGAACAATGTGACAGTGGGTGAAGGGTCAGAGAGATGTGATGGCAGAATTCAACCTTGCTGGCTTGAAGACAAAATAGGAGGCCATAAATAGGTCGAAGAACGCAGGTGGGCTCTAGAAACTGGTAAAGGCTTAAGAAAGAGACCCTCCAGCACTTCAGGAGGAACACAGCTGCCACCCCCGATGGGAGCCTGGCCGTTCCCAGGTCAGACTTCTGCCCCACCGAAATGGGAAATTACAAATGTATACTGTTTAAGCCACTGAGTTTTTGGTTATTTGTTATAGCAAAAGTAGAAAATTAATTCAAGGAGAAAATTCAACTTCACAAAATAAGAAATGACAAAGAAGAAATAAACATGAAGTAGAGAAAAATTTTAAATCACAATTCTAATCTACTAACTCTGTGCAAGTAATTTTGAATACCTGAATGAAATGCATAAGTTTCTAGGAAAATAAAATCCTCCTCAAACAGATAGAAAATAAAAATAGGTTAATTTCCTTAAAAGAATCTGGGAGGTTTTATCAGACAGTTACTCCCTCAAAAGGCAGCAGGCTCGGAAAATTTCACTGGGAATTTTTACCAGGTTTTTGAGAATTGATAATGCCCATGCTATTTAAACTGCCCCACAGCTTAGATAAAAAGGAAATTATGCAAATGTTTTTGTTATAAGAATAAAACATTGAGAGTGATAACAAAAATTGCACCCATAAACTAAATCAATCTAGTTTAGAAATATAGATGCAAAACTTATATAAAATAGTATACTTACTAGCATAAATATGTGGTGACTATATTTATTCTAAGAATGTCTAGATAATTCAATACTAGTAAATCTATCAGTATAATTCATTATTAATATATATATATTTTTTTGCGGTACCGGGGATTGAACCCAGGGCCGTCTACCTCCGTGCTACACCCCCGGCCCTTTTTTTTATACTTTATTTTGAAACCAGGTCTCACAAAGTTGCGGAGGGCCTCACTAGGTATAGAGAGAGAGAGAAAGAGAGAGAGAGAGAGAGAGAGAGAGAGAGAGAGAGAGCTGAGGCTGGCCGCGAACCCAGATCCTTTGGTCTCTGCCTCCCAAAGTACTGGGATTATAAATGTGTGCCACCAGGTCCAGCCCTCATTATTAATATTTAATAATTTTTTTTAGTGGTACTGGGGATTAAACCCAGGGACACTCTACCATTTAGATACATCCCTGCCTGGCTCTTTTATTTTATTTCGAGAAAAGATAACGTTGCCCAGACTGCCCTCTAACTTGTGATCCTTCTGCCTCAGCCTTCCAAATAGCTGAGATTGCAAGCGAGCACCACTGTGCCCAGCTTTCATTATTAACAGACTTAAAAGGAAAAATAACACGATTTTTCCATAGACCCTGAAAAGGAATTTGACAAAAATTAGAGAATATGCATTTAAATGACTAATAAATGTAGAAGAAATTAAGGAATTAGGAAATTGTCATTTGGCAACCATTTTGATAGAGTTGATTCAAACTAGAAATCATTAATGAATGCTAAACTTAATAGGTGAAAAGTCTAAGGACTAACATGCTATTTTCATAGTTTTGACATAATTTCCCAAAGGTACATATCAATTACAATTGAAGCAGTAGTAACTTTGTAGGGGAAAAGCTAGTTAATACCAACAAGTAATCAAAATACACATCACTGGTTGTCTTCATTCAGACTGCTACAACAAAAGACCACATCCTGGGTGGTTTATAAATAATAGAAATTTATTTTTTACAGCTCTAGAGGTTGGAAGTCTGGGGTCAGGGTGCCAACATGGTCAGGTTGTGGTGAGGACTGTCTTCCAGGTTGCAGACTTCTCTCTTGACCCTTGTGCAAGAGAGAGAGAGAGAGAGAGAGAGAGAGAGAGAGATCCCAATGAGTGGTCTCTCTCTCTCTCTCTCTCTCTCTCTCTCTCTCTTTTGGTGGTACTGAGGCTGAACCCAGGGGCATTCTATCTCTGAGCTACACCCCCAGCCCTTTCTATTGTTTTTTAAAAACAGAGTCTAACTAGGTTGCCGAGGTCCTCGACAAGTTGCTGAGTCTGGCCTTGAACCTGAGATCCTCCTGTCTCAGCCTCCCAAGCACTGGAATTATAGGCGTGCACCACTATACCCAGCTCGGTGAGGTCTGTTTTACGAGGGCACTAGTCCATTCATGAGGCCCCCCCCCCCTCATGCCTGGATCACCTCCCAAAGGCTCTACAGACCAGTACCATCGCATCAGATGTTAGGATTTCAACGTGAATGTTGATGGAACACAGACACTCAGTCCCTCACACTGGTAATAGGGAAAGCAATCTCCTGTGCCTCCAGATAACACACTGAGGAAAGCACAGCAGCTCTTTTGCGGTGTCCCCGCCAAAGAAGCATAATTTTATTCCAATCATGAGGAAACATCAAACAAACTCAAAGTGGGGATTTTCTACAAAAAGCTAGCCTCTATTCTTTAAAAATGTCAATACCACGAAACACAAGGAAAAAACTGAGGAATTCGTCCAGGTCAAGACAACTAAAGAAAGGTGACAACCAAATGTAAAGCATGATGCAGAATGCTCTTTTGTTACAAAGGACATTATTGGAATAATCCATAAATCAGAAGTAAAGTCCATAGTTTAGGTAATATTATATTAATGTGAATTCCCTGATTTAGATCATTGTACTTTTATTTATAGGAAATATGCACTGACATAAGTGTGTGTGTGTAGCCAAGCATGGTGGCACACGCTCGTAATCCCAGTACTTGGGAGGCTGAGACTGGAGGATCTGGGTTCGCCGCAGCCTCAGCTACGTAGTGAGGCCCTCTGCAACTTAGTGAGACCCTGTTTCAAAATAAAAAATAAAAAATAGGGCTGGGGGTGTAGCTTGGAGGTAGAATGCCCCTGGGTTCAATCCCCAATATGCCAAAAAAAAGTGTGTGTGTGTGTGTGTGTGTGTGTGTGTGTGTGTGTGTGTGTGTAACTAGATAGATAGGGCAAATGTAGTAAAAAGTAAACATTTGGGAAATCTGAAACTATGGGGAATTGTAGTATTCTTCCAATTTTCTATAAGCATGAAATTATGAAAAATAAAAAGTTTAAAAAAAATTAGCACATAATTTTTCTTAATCTGCTTTGATTATAATAAGGACAAGAAGAATAAGTTGCTCAAAAGGTTTTGTTTTTAGCCGGGCGTGGTGGTGCACGCTTGTAATCCCAGTACTTTGGGAGGCGGAGACCAGAGGATCCGGGTTCGCAGCCAGCCTCAGCTCTCTCTCTCTCTCTCTTTCTCTCTCTCTCTCTCTCCTTAGTGAGGCCCTCCACAACTTCATGAGACCCAGTTTCAAAATAAAGTCTAAAAAATAGGGCCGGGGGTGTAGCGCGGAGGTAGAACGCCCCCGCATTCAATCCCCGGTAC
>PVJS01055473.1:0-12639 GCA_004027185.1 Glis glis
AGGAGACAAATTGGGAGAAAAAAGGAAAATACGGTTTTAAAGAGGCAATCTAAAATACTCCTTAGCTTGCCCTGTGAGGCTTTCCCGGGACTTGCCCAAAGAGCCAAACAATGGGCTAGCTTCACATCTGAAGTTCCTGAGGCGATTAGCTTTGGAAGAGAAAGAACTTCATCTTCCACCAGAACTCCAAAAGATCACACCTGTTGTTAAAAAGCCTTACACCCCGCTGGCCACCCCAACTTTATGTCTTTTAGTCTCCAAGCCTCAGGGGTCCCTGAGAGTCCTATCTCAACACCTATTGTCTAGCTTGGAGCTTCAAAGAGGAGACGCCATCCATGGTCCCCCACTTCCCTCCTTGGGCCTGGCTACCCCCCTTTCTCCAGGGGGCATATGAAAAAGACTGTAAGGATCTGAGAAGGTGCTGTGCACACTCTCTCTCCCTCTGTAGCAGCTTTCTGCACCCCTCTGAGCCTCTCCCAGCAGCGGTCTGCCGCGGCTCTTACACCTTTGAGATGTCCCGTGTATGTGTGTCCCCACCTTTCTTAAATCAAACCTATGCCTTTTCTCTGACTGGCGTGTGCTGAAATTCCTTTCAACACTGGAGCCAAAAACCCACGAGAAGTCTTCCCGTCTCCCATGACATAATGACAGAACCCTCAGCTGTCCACTAGGGATGGGGCAAAGCTGTTTCTTGTTTCCACACAGAGGAGATGACCATATTTGCTTAGGGGAGAAAATAAAATCAGGGAAGGAATTAGAAATACTCGTTTTCATGCAGAAAAGAAACATGGCAAGTCAGTGGTTAGAGCCTTTTTAAAACACGGAATCACTTTAAGAACTAGAGGGCAAGGCTTGAGCCTCAGCAACTCAGCAAGACCATCAGCGAGACCATTTCAAAAGAAATGAGAAGCCGGGCATGGTGGTGCACACTTGTAATCCCAGTACTTCGAAGGATGAGACAGGAGGATCTCAGGCTCAAGGACAGCCTCAGCAATTTAGCAAGATCCTCAGCAACTTAGCTAGACCCTGTTTCAAAATAAAAAAATAGGGTTGGGGGTGTTGCTCAGAGGTAGAATGCTCCTGGGTTTAAGCCCCAGTACCAAAAAAGGGGGGCTGATGAGCCATCTGGCTTTCCTCTTCCTTTGCAGTCTTCTTTCCCTCTCTGTTCCCATGGAAAGACTTCCATCTGAGGGATGCATGAGCTGATTATTCAGTCTGTGGGGGTGCAGAAGCCGCTGTGGCCATGCGCACATCCCAGCACCGGCCCACAATGTCATGGCAGAACGCAGTGTTAAATCACACCGCAGAGCCATTCAGCAGTGACAGCACCCGGATGCCAGAAGGATGCACTGGAACTGGATGGACTTTTTTCCCCCAGCCATTCTGCAGATAAGTTTTTTGGGGAGTTCAATTGTTATCCTCCATCTTCTCCAAAGGTGTTGATGTCTGGTATCTGTGAATGCGACTTTCTTTGGAAATAGGGGAACCCTAAGCCGGAGCCTTCCCGAGAGCCTTCAGAGGGAGCATGGCCCCGTGGACCCCTTGATCTTGGACTTCTGGCCTCCAGAACTGTGATAGGCTACATTTCTGTTGTTTAAGTTACTCCATCTGTGGTACCTGATTACAGCTGTCCCAGGGCGAGCAATTAAGAGGAGCAAAGGTCAAGTGTCAGGGACACCTTGGATGCTCAAGGGAGTGGCCACCACCTAGCGGTTTCCTCTTGATACTACAGTTCACATAGAAGCAGCACATGGTACAACAGGGCTTCTCTGTGAGCCAGTCTGGGGGTGCTGTTGTCTTCACCCCATTGTCATCGCCATCCGAAGTCATGAGAGAGGAACTTTCCAAGGACAAGGTTTTGTTAAAACCTGGTAAAATTATGCAACGCTGAGAACTGAACGGAGCAGGAAGACTTTAGGGAAGAAACGAGGAATGAGCGAAACGGGCGAAGTGGCATTTCCATTTAACGTGTGCTGTCACCTCTCCTGCTTGGAACTTTGACCATGAATATGTGGCAACTGTAAATACAACCGCAGAGATGGAATGGTGGAAGTTGAAAGGTCTCAAAGGATGCCGGAGGAAAGCGAGGCTCCAATCCTGGTGCCTGGACCAGCAGCAGCAGCAGATCCCAGGAGCTCGCTAGGAAGGCAAATTCTTTTTTTTTTTTTTTCGGTACTGGGGATTGAACCCAGGGGCGTTCTACCTCCGCGTTACACCCCCGGCCCTATTTTTTTTTTATACTTTATTTTGAAACCGGGTCTCACGAAGTTGCGGAGGGCCTCACTAAGTAGAGAGAGAGAGAGAGAGAGAGAGAGAGAGAGACAGGGAGAGAGAGAGAGAGAGAGAGAGAGAGAGAGAGAGAGAACGAGAGAGAGAACTGAGGCTGACTGCAAACCCGGATCCTCTGGTCTCCGCCTAGCCGGCCCAGCCTACAGGATCAGGGACTCTTGGCTAGGGCCTAGCTATTCTGTGTTTTAACAAGCCTTTCTGCTGGGCATGGTGGCACACACTTGTCATCCCAGTACTTGGGAGGCTGGGACCAGAGGATCTGGGTTCACGGCCAGCCTCAGCTACTTAGTGAGGCCCTCTGCAACTTCATGAGACCCTGTTTCAAAATAAAGAATGAAAAGTAGGGCTGGGGGTGTAGCTCGGAGGTAGAATGCCCCTGGGTTCAATCCCCGGTACCACAAAAAAGGAAAAAAAAAAGCCTTTCAAGGCATTCTGAATGACACAGAAGTTTGAGAAACATCTTGATGGTGAAACCCCAAAAGGGAGAGAGAAGATGGGGAAAGGCAGCAAGAACCCAAACGATGCTCTAAGGCATCTGTGCCTACAGAAGGCCGAGTCATGCTTCTTTGAAAAAAAAAATCCAGCTCAAACAGGAAATCATAAAATGATTACGTTAGGTTTTAACCAAACGTACGTAAATGGCGTACGTCATTCACTAGTCTTTCAACATGGAGCCAAGGCCATTTGCTTTTATGGGTGCTGTGGGTGAGCAGTGGTATTATGCTGTCCTTCTTACATGAACCTCACCCATGGTGCATTAGCTACAAATCCAGTTCGATTTTATTAGGCAGCAAATTTAAGAGACAACTGAAAAGCAGTGAACAAAGAACTATTCTGGGTTCGTACACGATTTTCCCAGCACTCCCCGGCTCCATGGCAATATTTTTAGTGATTCTCCTTTAAACCCTTCCTAATCATTCCTTGCTATTTATAGACTTGGCTTCTCCATTTACATTGCTATATTTTAGATTAGGAAGCACAAGAGCTTAATCATAGTCTTTATTTTTGTCAAGTGGGACTTGCGTATTAAGTAAACGAAATGTCACACTGTTGTGTTTATATATTTTTTTAAAGATTCCCCTCTGGTGATTTTAAATAACATGAGCCAGCAGGGCATGGTGGCGCACGCCTGTAATCCCAGTACTTATGAGGCTGAGCCAGGAGGATTGCAGGTTCGAGGCCAGCCTCAACAACTTAACATGAGCTTGCTTAGAGTGAGTACCCATATACCTAGTCAGGTTTAAAATGGACAAAAGTCAGGACAGAGCCTGCTGTTAGCCTTCTAAACAGATTGTTCTCAGGGGCATAGGGTCAGAGGGTAGGCCTGTGGGGAATGTCTCAGCACTGTTATCTCTCACTTTTGTTGACGATCATGTGATGGCTAACAGTCACCGAGCCTTGCGGGCTCTGTTCCAGCGCTCTCCAGCATATTCTCACACTCCGCCACATCTGTTCCATTACTCTCACTGTACAGCCACAAACCGAGGCCCAGAGACAAGATTGCACAGCAAGGAAAAGGCAGACTCCGAACAAGCTGTCAGCCTCCAGGATGTGCATTCTTAATCCCCACACAAGCAGCCTCAAGCCTATGGCAATACAAATGATTGATCACACAATTCCCAGTCACTGCACAGGGGAGACAGGAAATACAGGTTGCTTCCCTTTCACTAGGGAGCAGTAATTCGAATACAGAAGCCACACTGGTGACTTGGTAGTAAGAAACACTCAAAAATATTTATGTCAATTTGTACTTCCCTTGTTATCACAATGTGTTCCTCAGGCCAGAATTCTACCGATTCCATCATTTCATTTATAGACTGCCCTCCAAAAGATTTTGAATTCACTGCAGGTAAGGGGTGTTTTAAATAGCTTTTTCATTGTTGTGATCAAAGAATTGGACAAGAACGTGGAGAGTTAGGCATGGTAGTACACGCCTGTAATCCCAGGACTTGGGAGGCTCAGACAGGAGGATTGCAGGTTCAAGGCCAGCCTCAGCAACTCAGCGAGGCCCTTAGCAACTTAGTGAGACCCTGTTCCAAATAAAAAATATAATTAGGACTGGGGATGTAGCTAGGAAGTAGAATGTCCAAGTTAAATTGCTAGTACTCCCCTCCCCCCAAAAAAAACAACTTAGGAGGAAAGGCTTCTTTTGGTTCACAGTTGCAGAGGTTCGGTCCATAGTCAGCCAACTCCAAGGCACAGAAACATGGTGGCAGGGAGTGGCAGAGGAAAGCTGCTCAGTGCAACCAGAAGCAGAGAACAAGAGAGAGGAAGAGACCAGGGACAGATGGAGTCCCCAGGGCCACACCCCTGCCTAGAGCCCTGATTCATTTATTTCACCTCTATTTCTGCATTGCCAGCACATGAGCTTTTAAAGGGACCATTCCATATTCAAACCATAACAAGTAGCTTTTGCAATTTTAGCTAGTGAATTAGTAGGAATAGTAAATTTCCAGATGTGATTCCAGTTTGAACCCCCGTTATTAGCCTGATGTACAATAATGTTTTTGTGTGTAGGGGTGGACTGAACTCAAGGGCATTCTATCTCCGAGCTACACCCCAACCTTTTATTTTTTGGGAAACAGGGTCGAGCCTACAATCCTCCCGTTTCAGCCTCCCAAGTCCTGGAATTATAGGCATACACCGCTACACCCGGCTTATTGATTCTGTATAGTGTTATTTCCATAGACAGAATGAATTTCAAGTTATATATGAAAACTATCAGAGCAGAGAAGTCCTGATCCCTGGGGACCATCAAGTGTACTCTAGACACACAGCAGCCATGAGAATCCAGTAGGCTCTACTCTTTCCTGGAAGTGGAGAAAGGGTATATTAAACTGTTGACCTTGTCATCAAGTTCACTTGACAGTTTACTTTCAAGACTGTTTCAAAAACCTGTGGCAGCCCTATAACAGGGCTCAATCCTTGCATATGACTTAATTTTCAGTTTCCAGTTACAGTGCTTTGTTTCCCATAATGCCTTCGCCTATACTCAATGAATAGCACTTAGTACCCCCCCCAAAAGAAGCCAGCAGTAAATATTTTTCTCTAGTTTAAAAAGGTATGATTAACAGATGAGAAAATGTTTGCATCAAGAGGAGAGACTAGAGCCAGGAGTGGTGGTGCATGCCTGTAATCCCAGTACTTGGGGGCTGAGACAGGAGGATCACAGGTTCAAGGCCAGCCTCAGCAACACAGGAAGATTCTCGGCAACCTAGCGAGACCCTGTTTCAGAATAGAAATAAAAAGGGCTAGAGGTGGAGCTCGGAGGTAGAATCTCCTGGGTTTAATCCCCAGTATCACAAAAACAAAAAAGGGGAGACCATAGCGTTACTTTTGTAGAGAGTGCATGTCTGAAGAAAAAAATTAACTATAGTTATTCTGAAAAGGTTTTCAAAACCTCTTAACTATAAGCTTTATTTAGAAATACACAAATATTCTGATATGCAGAATTTAAGGTTGGAGTTTTGAAACGCCACACAAAACTGACACAACAGAATTCCATACTAATTTGAAACTACAGTATTCAGGATAAATTAAGGTGTTTAATAGCATCAACACTTAAAAAAACAACAGTCATTTGTAACATGCTGCTATTAGAACAATCAGTTTCTGAGTTACCAATACAAAGAATTTCAACAGCAAATCTAGCTTCCTTAAAACAAAACAATGAGACAGTGATACAAACATTCTACATCTGAGAAAAATAATTATCTTGTGAATTTTAATACTCTGCCAAATATAATCATGTTTTAGGGAAGCACTGTCCCTGACACTGTGACTTGCGCCAGGTTTTTCAGGTTTGAATTAGGCCAACCTGAGGTAAGCTCCCAACAGAAGAAATGGCATTCAAAGTTGGGATCATTTGTCAAATGACACAAACAATGAGGAGACCTGTTTTCGGGGAGCAGGGTTACATACTAGAACAGGAACTAGAAGGAAAACAAAACATTTTAAGTTAAAATATATGTTCCAAAGTATATTGCCTCATGGTTAAGCTGAAACTTCTCTAACAAGGAGGCCCAGTCTGAGAAACTCACATAAATGAGGATTTGGAGAGTCAAGACACACTTTGGTCTTGCTGAATCTTTCCAGTGTGTACCTTCCTGTTTGGTTTAGGGTCACTACTAAATTGTAGGGACTTCAGAAATAAGTCACTTTTTAAAAACTGTAACTATTGCTTACTTATCATGAACAATTTTAGTTAAAACATTTGACCAGGTAAAAGCTCATGAACATCGCACTCACTTTCAGGTTTTATATCTCAAGTTCTCCTGAGAAAACAGTATTTTCATCAATTTTTGAAAAGCTCTTTTTCAGAGGCTGTTCAGACTTTTCCAGATGAAATACACAGACACTACTGCAGTTAAAGGAAAAGGCTAAGGGGCTGCTTCCCGCTTAAACAGAACGGGAAGAAAACTTAAAATGATCTGCTATACACTACGAGGCAAATGCGACTCAGAAGTTAATGGAGCACGGTGTTCTTTGCTAAGTGGAGGACGAAGTGTGATTACCCACTTGAGGTTCCCGTTACATCGTGAGTGCAATTCAATCTGGGGAAAATAATGTATCTCTCAGAAAAAAAATAGTTTATATATTTCTATCAGACACAAGACAGTGGTTACGAAGTCCAGCGCCACCATGCAACCTTCATTCTGTCCCATACAGCTGAAAGGGAATCAAAGGCGGGACGGACGTCCAGGATAGTGAACTGGTAGTCCTTGCTGACTTCGCCGCCGTCGTAGTAATCGATCACATATCTAACTTCGGTCCCACAACGGTCAATGATCCAATCATGCCTGTCGAAAGGCAACTCATACCTGGAACGAAAGCATGCTAGCGAGGGTTAAAATGCTGGCTGGGCATTTGGTCCTGGTTTGAGCAGAGAGAATGATTGAGAAGAATTACATGCCTGTTCTCAGCAGCATCAAACATCTAATTGGGGAGATAAGGCTCAGAGAATAAGTCTACAGGACGAAGGGAACATGGCGCTGAAGAACTATGGAGTCAGATCATCTGTCTACAAAGGAATAAGGTCCATAGGAAAGACACTCAGGCCCAGAAGGTCAGCTGAGAAATTGCAGAAATGCAAGCAGGTATTAAGAATGTGAACCACACTAGAAGAGAAGGGGAGGAACCCAAAAATCACAGAAGGATGGATCCAAGAGTACAGAAGAGAGCCAGTTCAATCTTGGATAATTTAATAGTAACCGAGCCATCACACATTAATTATCTGCCCATTAATGAGCAAAGCTCAAGGAGAGGAAGAAATCTGCCACTGAGATACTGAGTGAGCTTTAGAAGATGGCACACAGTTCTCAGACTTTTTGGTTTTGGTGCCAAGGGAAAACTGACCTGGATCTGAGGAATATAAAAGAACATTCTTACACTGACACCTACCCCATCCAGGAACGAATTCTTGCCCTTGGTGAATAATTTTTGGCCTTTCCTCCAAATCGGATCAATGATGGACCGCAAGGACACTCCCTAGAAAGCCCAATAGAAGAAAAGTCTATGAAACCATTGTCTTTCCTTTGACAAGGATGATGTAATATACTTTTTCCTGTATGCATTGCATACAGTATAACATTGACAGAAAACAGTAGCTTCTAAAACAATTAAAAGTTGTCCCTATTTATTGCATCAGGTATACTCCACTCTCCCCTCTTCCCTCTGCAGGAGTCAGGACCCGGGCCTTTCCATTTGGGGCAGGGGGACAGGCACATGCTCAGGAAAAACAAAGTGCTAAATATTGTGTATCTTGCTTTTCCTTTGCATAGTTCAGCTGTGATTTTTTCAGACAAACATAAGAAAATCCTATACAATCGGCCCTCTGCATTCATGGGCTCCATACCTGTGGATTCAAACAACTGCAGATCGAAGATATTCAGGAAAAAAAAACTGCAAGCACCCTGAACGTGCAGACTTTTCTCCTTGCCACTATTCCCTAAATAATATAGCAGAGCAACCATTTACATAGCATCCACATTGCATTAGGCATTATAAGTCATCTAGAGATGATTTAAAGTGTCGAGAGGATGTGCATAGGTTGTATGCAAATACTACATCCTTTTATATAAGGGACTTGAGGATCCAGGGATTTGGGTATCCTTGGGGTTGCTGGAACAATCTATGGACACTGTGGGATGACCGTACTCTTGGTTCCTTTCAAACTAATTAACAGTCTTTATGAAAGAAGAAAAATGATGGATAAATCCCTCGGAACTACTTGTAATTAGTGTTGGGCCTGCTCCTTAAAAAGATAACTACACATAAGCTTAGGGTGGCAAGGTCCTAGCTAGAGAGCTACTCACTCAGCCCACAGACCCTGGCTGTGGGTCTCCTGAGGCCCTCTGCTGGCACCAGGGTACAGTGGGACTCACAAGCTCCTGCCCTCATGGAGGGCACAAAGAGCTGCTTCCCAGTGGAGGCAGGATGCAGTCAAGACAACAGGCCCCCTCTCTTGTTAGCTGCTCCCCATGATGAGACAGGCTTCGATTGTGATGTGTCTCTGTAATTAAGTGCAAAGGAGAAACGAATCCAAAACAACGCAGCCTTATTTGAGGACTATGACTTACTGACTTTTCCTTCTAGGACCTGTTCCTTCTTTTCTCAAGAGAGTCACAGGCTTCAAAGAAGTAAAGCCAACCCAGGCAGTCTCTTGGAGACCTTGGCGTACCTAATTTTGCCTGACCTCTGGAAAATGACTGGAGAGGAAGTAAAAAAGAGACAATGAAATTCCCTTTGCTCTCTGGCCTCTGCCCCATGACACTGTAAGTTATGAGCAGGTGCTTTGTTTTTTTTTTTTGCGGTACTGGGGATTCAACCCAGGGGCATACTACCTCCGAGCTACACCCCAGCCCTATTTTATATTCTTTACTTTTGAAACAGGGTCTCACTAAGTGGTGGAGGGTCTCACAAAGTAGCTGAGGCTGGCCGCGAACCCAGATCCTCCAGTCTCAGCCTTGCAAATACTGGGATTGCAAGCGTGTGCCACCACACCCGGCTAGGTGCTTTGAATTAGAGCACACTTTCAAGCTAGGTCACTGGTGACACTTGGGGTTCCCCTCATTAGCAAGCTGGGTCACTCCTGCATGCCATGGGTTACTGACAGGGAACATGGTTGCAGTGTCCTTTCCCCTCACATGTAGTCGTCCCAGGCCTGGGGCCTGGCCAGTGACATCCAGGGAGTACTACTAACAAATGGTAGAGTGCAAATATTAAAAATAATCATGGAGAAAAAAACAGATCAAATAATGCTATGTTTATATATGTAGGTATCACTACCTATCTCACCAACATGTACGAGGCAGGAGGTGGGGAGCGAGTGAGATGCGGAGGGAAACACTCCAAGTGCTGTGTGCATATGTAAATGCATCACTTTGAATCTCACTATGTTGTATAATTATAATGCACCAATATAATTATACACAATCAGTAAGTAGATTTTAGCCATGAAAAAAATTAATCACATTTTATAAGGAATTTGCAATGGAAACCATAGATTATGCTAGGATCTGGTTCACACACCCCCTGCCCCTACACTTCTGGAAGCAGAGTCCTCAAACCAGCAGCATCAGTATCATTGGAGAAATGCCAAGTCTGGGTGCTGGGTGCCACCCCAGACCAACTGAGTCAGACTCCTGGAGGTGGGGACCAGCAGAAAGGAGTAACCAACCTTCCGGGGGATACGGAGAACCACTGCTCTCTGCAGAGTGAGGCCCCATCACCACGAGCACACAGTACTGAGAAAAGGGATAGGACACCTCTTTAAGGTTAGTCCCAGTGGGGATTCAATAAATGCTGAACAAAAGCATCTTCTCCCTTGGGGCAGACAGCATTTTATTCTCTCCCTTCCCAGTAAGCTCTGCTTTCAATGGACCAAGACACTCCTCCTGCTGAGAGGTGGGGTCTCTGTCCCCTCCCCTTGAATCTGGGCAGGCTTGTGATATGATGGATAGGACTTCTGAAGCTAGGTAAGAAAAGGAGATATAGCTTCCACCCAGTGCTCTTTGGAACTCTAGCTCCTGGAACCCAGCAACCATAATGTGATGAAGCCGGAGGAGCCACATTTAGAGGCCAGGAGCAGGTGTTCTGCCAACGGCCAGCACCACCAGCCGGAGGAGTTAATGGCGGAGCCTTCAGAGGACTCTAGCCCATGGCTAGGAAGCCATCCCCGACCACTGAATCGGAAGCTGAGGCCTAGACATCAGCGAGTAGAGGTGGGCTACCACTGCTCTGCCCTTTCCGCATTTCAAAGCCACCAAGTCCAAAAGCCTAAGAAAATAGTTTGCTGGGCTTTTCTTACATGATGGAGATGGGATAATCTGTCCCTTAACGACAGTCACTAGAACATACCTGCTACACAAACATTTTATATGAAGAGCAAATTATTTTTTTTTGCGGTACCGGGGATTGAACCCAGGGGCGTTCTACCTCCGCGCTACACCCCCGGCCCTATTTTTTATACTTTATTTTGAAACCGGGTCTCACGAAGTTGCGGAGGGCCTCACTAAGTAGAGAGAGAGACAGAGAGAGAGAGCTGAGGCTGGCCGTGAACCCGGATCCTCCGGTCTCCGCCTCCCAAAGTACTGGGATTACAAGCGTGCGCCACCACGCTTGGCTAAGAGCAAATTATTTGAATGACATGTTCAAACTGTAGAGCGCTGATTAAAGATGCTAGGAGTTACTTTCTAAAACATACTTACGCAGCATGAAGGGCTTCCCACTTGAGAATCTCCTTCCAAGCCTGCTCATTGTTCTGATTGTGGATTTTAATGATATTATACATGTCTTTCTGACTAATATCCTCTTCCTTCCACTTCCACCTATGAAAAAACATTTGGTAACATTTCACGAACATTACTAATAATGCCCAAAAGTGAATCCACTTACTCATAAGGTGATTTATTAAACATTACTCTGTATTAAAGAACTCAGAATGCTCATTTTCTCTGAATTTAATGGAGCTAAGGCTCATTTTTGAGATTTACTCATAGTTGGGCGTGGTGGTGCACACTTGTAATCCCAGCACTTGGGAGGCTGAGACAGGAGGATCGCAGGTTCGTGGCCAGCCTCAGAAACTTAGTGAGACTCAGTAACCTAGCGAGACCCTGTTTCAAAATAAAGAATAAAATAGAGCTGTGGGTATAGCTCAGAGGTAGAGTGCCCCTGGGTTCAACCTCCAGTACCACAAAAAAAAAGATTTACTCATGATCATGGAGTAGGGCTATAAATCCAAAGCTACTACACATACAAATACACGCGAATCAAAGATTAAAGATTAATTTCATTTCACTGAGTCTCCAAACACCATACAGAACCATCCATCTTTAAAGTAACATTTTTTCAGTTGGTACACTGATAAATAATACTTGGGAGGCTGAGACTGGAGGATCCGGGTTTGCGGCCAGCCTCAGCTAGTCAGTGAGGCTCTCAGCAACTTAGTGAGACCCCATTTCAAAATAAAGAATAAAAAATAGGGCTCGGGGTGGAGCTGAGGTAGAATGCCTCTGGGTTCGATCCCTAGTACCACAAAGAAAAAAAAATAGTCTCCCTCACTCCCTCCTTTCTTGCTATTATTGGCTATGACAGTCAATTTTATATGTCAACCTGGTGGGGCCATGGAGTGCCCAGACATTTGGTGGAACATTATTCTGGGAGTATCAGTGAGAGCAAATTGGTGAGATTAACATTTCCTTCAGTGTAAACCAGATTGCCCCCACTTTGTGTGGGTGGGCCACATGTAATCAGTGGCAGACAGAATTGTAACAAAAGAGCTGACCTTTCCACAAGTAGAAGGGAACTTCCGCATGGCAGTTGAGCTGGGACATTAGTCTTTTCCTGTTTTTGGACAGGAACTAAAACATCGGCTCTTCTTGGTTTCGAGCCTGACGACTTTCAGCCTGGATATTACATCATCAGCTCTCCTGATTCTCTGGCCTTCAGACTCAGACTGGAACTACACCATTGGCTCTCTTGGGTCTCCTACTTGCCAGCTGCGAATCTTGGGACTTGTCAGCTTCCATAATCATTTGAGCCAATTCCTTATAATAAATGTCTTCCTGCCCTCCCTGTCTCTCCTTCTCCTTTTCTCCTTTTCTCCTCCCCCTTCTCCCTCTCCTCCTTCTCTCTCTCTCACACACACACACACACACACACACACACACACTTACATAGTCACACTGTCTTTGCATTTATATTCCAACAGGTCTGGAAATTCTGTTGATTATAAATTGACTAACTCATTAAAAACTTACTGCATGTTTTGGGGGTAAAAAACTTCTTAGCCGGGCGTGGTGGCTCACGCTTGTAATCCCAGTACTTTGGGAGGTGGAGACCGGAGGATCC
>PVJS01055474.1:0-12637 GCA_004027185.1 Glis glis
GAAAGAAAGAAAGAAAGAAAGAAAGAAAGAAAGAAAGAAGGAAAGAAAAAAGAAAACACAAAATAGGGCTGGGGGTGTAGCTTGGAGGTAGAATGCCCCTGGGTTCGATCCCCAGTTCTGCAAAAAAAATAAAATAAAATGATGAAAGACAAATGATACAATCAAAGTATATTCTATGCATATATAAAATTGTCACACAGAAACCCGTTATTTTTACATTTAATATAAACTAATATTTTTTAAAAGAAAAAGAAAAGAAATAAATGAATGAAGAGAATAGGCAAGAAAACCAGCATTTTACCAAATCTACCCGAAAACACTCTTTTCCTTGTTGCCAAACAAAGAAATGCCTGTTTCTCAAGAAATGGAGAAAGAGTGAGGATCTGTTGAGACTCAGTCCCTTACCTACTGCAGTCCCCTGGCATGAAAGCGCTCTCCCTGTTTACAGAAGAGCCCATGCTGGTTTGGGCCAGGGTGAGGACTATGGGTAATGAGAAAAGTGGCTGGAATCTGCATATAACAGAAAGTTTGGCCAACAGGACACCTTGCAACATGGAATGTGGAGGATGAAAAAATGGGAATAGGGGATGATTCTGAGGTTTTTTGAATTGGCAGAAAGATGGAGGAAGCTGCCCTCATTGAAAGAGCAAACACTGCAGGAGAAGCAACTGTGGCGAGGGGCTGGGTAGAAGAGCAGGGGATGGTATTTAAAGCCCCAAGGCTAGATGAGGTGGTGACCCCAAGAGTGAGTGTAGGTGGAGAGAAGAGGTCCAAGGGTGTTTCAAGGTTAAAGATAGGAGGAGCCAGGGAAGGAGCAGCCAGAAAGAAGGAAGCAAACCAGGTGAGTGTTGCATCTTAGAAGGAAGTGTGTGGAGAAGAAGGGAGTGATAAGCTGAGTCCAGTGACCAGGAAGGTCACTAGTTGCTTAGAAGGTGAGGGCGAGGCCAGGAGGACAGAGCAGATCTGAAGGGCAGTGGGAGCAAGAGCTCCATTTGATTGTATTCTAGAGAGAATAAAGAAATAGAAATTGGAGGTAGTGAGCAACACAACTCTTATAAGCGATGCTACCTTAAAGAAAAGTTGGGTAATAATTGGAGGTATAAGTGGGGTCAAGAGTGTATGTGTGTGGTTTTTTTAAGATGGGATGAATTATTCATATGTTTCTATGCCAGATGGATCTAGTGGGAGGAACATGGGAGATGCAGGACAGAGAGTCACTGGAGTGGCTTCCTAATGCATCAGTGGAGTGGTTGAACCCTGCTAAGAGGGACAGTTTGTGGGCAGTCACCGGAGGGAGGTGGTGACCTAGGGTTCAGGTGCGGGTGAGAGGGTCGAGGTGGAATGGAGGCTTTGAGGATCTCTTCTGACTTCATCTGCTAAGCTGGTGAACAAGGAAGCAAGGAGGTCGAGATTGTCAGGGAGGTTTGATGTGAGGAAGGGATATGAAAAGTCATCTGGGCAAGAATGGAAGAGACTGCCAGGCAGCACTAAACCTGCTGCAGTCCAGTAACCATGAGCTTGAAGTAGAGCTGATAACTGGTTTGTGTGGTGCAGAGTCCCAGAGAAACAGAGGTAAACTTATATCCCCTCCCACGCCTGCCCTGGGCCAGGGAGCTGCCTCCTTGCCTCCTGTGGCCTATTAGGAAAGAGGCCCCTTAGCTACTTGTGGTGGGGTGGGTCCTGACCAGCTGCCTAGGTCAGGCAGAGGGGGCAAGGAAACTTTGTCCCATGAGTCTAGGTGGGAGCCAGGAGCCATACCATACCTGGAACCATCCTGGATCCTGGAGCAGACCATCAGCCATGACCACCTTCTGCATTGATGCTTTATTCCAGTGTATTCTCTGAAGTCACCACACCACAGTGTGTCCAGCCCTCCCATTACCTAATCGGGTTTCTCGGGGCACCCAGGCCCCTTGCCACTTTCTCACGTGTTCTCTTCTGTGTGCTTTCAGGGTTGTGGTCCTCGGGCGTTCAGGATGCGGGTGTAAATGGACAGTGTGGCGACATCCTCACCAACAAACGGTTCATGCTGGACATGCTGTATGCCCATAACAGAAAGTCCACGGATGACGAGGAGAAAGACGAGGGCCAGGCCAGGAGGACTGAGCAGGATGCCGAGGCAGTAGCCAGCCTCGCTGCCAGGATATCCACCCTGCAGGCCAACTCTCAGGCCCCAGATGAAAGCGTCAGGAGGGTGGACGTGGGCTGTTTGGACAACCGGGGCAGCGTGAAAGCATTTGCTGAGAAATTCAACAGCGGGGACCTGGGGAGAGGTCCCATCTCTCCTGATGCCGAGCCAAACGACAAGGTCTCTGAGACAGCACCTTCGCAGCCAAAGACTGAGTCTGATTATATCTGGGACCAGCTCATGGCCAATCCTAGGGAGCTCAGAATCCAAGACATGGATTTCACCGACCTGGGGGAGGAGGACGACGTCGACGTCCTGGATGTGGACCTGGGTCACAGGGAGGCCCCGGGGCCCCCGCCCCCGCCCCCACCCACCTTTCTGGGCTTGCCGCCCCCACCCCCTCCGCCCCTGTTGGACAGCGTGCCGCCCCCTCCAGTCCCCAGTAATTTATTGGCTCCTCCTCCTCCAGTGTTCAATGCTCCTCAGGGCTCAGGGTGGTCCCAGGTACCCAGGGGTCAGCCCGCGTTCACTAAGAAAAAGAAGACTATCCGTCTGTTCTGGAATGAAGTCCGGCCTTTTGAATGGCCGTGTAAGAACAACCGCCGCTGCAGAGAATTCCTGTGGTCGAAACTGGAACCCATTAAGGTGGACACTTCCAGGCTGGAGCACCTGTTTGAGTCTAAATCCAAGGAACTGTCTGTCACGAAGGTAAGCCTGGGCTGTAGCCTGCTTCTTGATTTGCATCGCGGGATGGCTCTAGATATTTGTTCTCTACAAAACACCCCCCCCCTTCGTGTTGCTTTGGCTATTTGGTAAAAAGTCCACTAGTGAAAAATAAATACTTTAAAGGTCAGATAAAAAAAATCTGACCTTTAGGGTGGTATTCCTGTGCCGCCTGATAGGTGTAAATTATTGAGCACAGGTTACTAATACCATGGAAAGTAGCTCACAAAGAACCAGATAATCCTCAGGAAAATACACAAAGGTTTGCCAGGGGAAGATCTCACAGCCCAGTAGCAGATGATAACTGGAGGAAATGGGCTCGCTAACTCACCAAACTCAGTGGAGGTGATTGTTATCTTATGCCCAGGGATTATGGTTGATAGCAGTTCTTTGAACTTCAGCTGTAGTCACTTAATAGTTTTGCAAAGACAACGATTCAAGTGACATTTCTTTGGGTAATACCCTGCGTCAGCATACTGCAACTATCTAGATGTTTCCCAATAACCATATATTTTGCATCCTATAAATACTACACATGCATCTAGATTTCTTTTCTCTTTTTTTCTTTTCTTTTCTTTTCTTTTCATGTATGGTACTGGGGCCAGGGGCATTCTACCTCTGAGCTACAACCCCCAACCCCATTTTATTTTTAATTTTGAAACAGTGTCTCATTGAGTTGCCTAGGGTCTCACTAAGTTGCTGAGGCTGGCTTCAAACCTGTGATCCTCCTGTCTCAGCCTCCCAAGTACTGTTATTATATGCATGTGCCATCATGCCCAGCTGATTTCTTATTTTTTGTAAATGTTTAAGAACCTGTAAACAGTCCTGCTGTAGTATTGTTAGCAGAGATGTTATATCCACTTTATTTTTTTCTGGTGCCAGGGATCGAACTCAGGGGCATTCTAACTTTTGCAGTACATCCCTAGCCCTATTTTATTTTTTATTTGGAAATGGGGTCTTGCTAAGTTGCTGTGAGCCTCACTAAATTGCTGAGGCTAGCTTTGAACCTGCTATTCTCCTGTCTTAGCCTCCCAAGTACTGGGATTATAGGCATGCACCACCATGCCTGGTTTATATCTACTTTTATATATGGAAAATACTATACATGAAATTATTGGGCATCAAATGGAAAGTCATGGTTAGTGAACACTGATGAAACTGCAAGATTTTTGGATCACAGAATGTATTTCTCATGGTTCAGTGCATTAATGATACCTCTTTTACATATCATAATGAATTTTTTAAACCCTTGTGATTCAGGGTATATTCCATTTTAAAACAGGCTTATGGCCATCTTCTTTCCTCAGGAATGTAGGTTATGAGACAGTACTTTGTAAAGTATAATGTAGAGTAACATGTAAGAGTTTATTATCACAAGTCAGTTGTAACTCCATATGTTGTCCGTTCTTTAATCATCTTTTGGGGTGGGTATAAAGCTGCCTGAATCCAGCTCCTAGTCTCCTAGGTACTAATTCTGAATCCAGAACTCTGTGGCATCCTCAAGACAAGAGTGCTTTTCAAACAAGAGCTTGTCACTGCTGCATGATGCTGAAAAGCCAGTTCAAGGAACTGAATCTGGTCATTCTCTTAAAATCCATGTTGAGATTCTTAAGTACTTGCTGCTGTTTGCTGGTTGGCATTTACTCCAGTGTCTTTTTCTGCCTGGTCTCAGTGAGGACATGAGTCCAAATCATTTCCAGCCTTAGGAATCCCCTCAAGTCAGAATTAAAGCTTTCTCACTGATAAATTCCAACTGCCCTTTAGTTAAAAGTGGGTCCAACTCAAGAAAATAATACCTAGGAAGGTGATGCTGGATACCTACTCCTGGTGTGCCTGTGTCCTGACTTTTCCAGACTGGTACCAAATGGTGCTGAGCCAAGGGACCTATAACCAACCCCCTATGGATACTGAGGGACGGCTATATTGAAAAGTTTAGCAAATTGATTCCAGAATGTTCTAGAGTGAGACACAGGAGCCTATACCTGTGTTTTTGGAAATAGGAAATGTGTGCATTTTAAATGTTATAAAAAGGTGAGAATGCAAATTAGATTGAAATACCTCACATTGGAAACATGTATCCATTTTGTCTGTATTAACAATTCAGATATAACCAATTTCACTTCTGTTTCTAATTATTGATCTTCATAAAGCACAGCTGTAAACAGCCACTTCCGAATTCTGGCTCATGAAAAGTTTTTCATTCAACACAATAGACTAAAACAAGAGTGAAATAGACTTCACAAGACAGCCTAGAACAAAAGGAATTGATAGTTTCAACTGGAAAACTGACACCAGACCAGAGTTATAGGAAATGACTATGACCATCCAGGTCACCCCTAAACAATCATAATCACCAAGACTGGAGTGATCACTTAATGAACATGATAAAGAAGAAAGGATGTGCTTTTTTAAAATTTCCTTTCCAAATGGTTTCTGAAACAAGATCCATTTTTCTCTCTGTGTAGGAAATATATATATATATTATTTTAGTAAGATGAATTCCATTGTGTTTTATAGAGAAAGAAATCTTGTGCTCAGTTTCACCATGTTATGTTTCCATGGCTGGTGTGAGATATGGCAGATCACATAAGAGATAATTAAAGTGACCCCAGAGAAAGGTGTCTGGGAGAGAAAACCCCTGGAGAGTATAGATTTGACGTCACCCGAGGAGCCCTAGTGAATGGCCTTCCAACCCTTATGCCTAATCACAGGCAGCAAAATCCCTGGTACTCCCAGAGGTCACTTTCTTAGTCCCAAGTTTCTGCCAGACCAAGGCAAGCATGGAGAGGAATAGGAGACCAGAAAGAAGAGGACTTAGTTTTCCCTTTGGGGATCAATGACTATCTTACTCTCTCGGGTTGATTAGGTCTATCATGGGGAGGGGACTTCAGAATAGATTTGGAAAAACTAGTTTAACTTTACCCTAAATTTCAGAATATATCAGAAACTATTAACAGTGACTTCTAAAGCAAATTTGGAGATAATGATTTGATTTGATTGGTCAGGGAATAAGTCTCAGCCTGGGTTGGTTGGTTGGTTATTTATTTATTCATTTATTGATTCATTCAGTGTTGGGGATTGAACCCAGGTATACTCTACTACTGAGCTATATCCCCAGCCCTTTTTATTTTGAGACGGAATTGCCCAGGCTGGTCTCAAACTTGCAATCTTCTTTCCTCAGCCTCCCAAGTCACTGGGATTACAAGCATGCACCACTGTGCCCAGAAACAGTCTTGGTTTTGCTTGATTGTTTTTGTGGTACTGGAGATAAACCCAGGACATTCTTTCTCTGAACTATATCCCCAGTCCTATTTTGTTTTTATTTTGAAAAAAGGTCTCACTAAGTTACCGCATGCTGGCCTTGAACCACTCTGTTATTTTTGAAGTACCTCAGGGACCCTAAAGCACAACCACAATTGTGAATCCCTGATGTAAAGTGACAAATGAGGCACCAAAGAGCATTTCATCCCCACAGCCACCTTCTCCAGTGATGTCCTGATCTATTTTCCTAAGAAGAGATTGAAAACCTCCCTACCCTATATTCATGGTCAGGACATAAGAGAATACATTATTTTTATTTAACATCAACCTCAGAAAATCTGAAGTCTACCTGGAAATTTGAAACACAACTTTTTATGCCTGTTGTGCCAGCACAGCTAGTAACTTAAGTCTCATGTAAGTCTCCTGGTGAGGGTGATAGATAAATTAACTCAGAATATCTGACTGCTTAACCACTGGCCTCTGCTATCAGAGACTCAATGGACAAATACAGGAATTAATACTTTTTTTTCTTAACAGTAAGGTAACCCTATTCTTGCAAGAAATTTTATTCCTAACAAAAGGTTTCTCAGCCTTTATTTAGACTTAGTTTTGTTGTTGTTGTTTTCTGCCCTAATGCTTTGCTGTGTATCTCACCATTTCCCTTGTTGTAAGACTTTAGGAAAATTCCATAGTCGCCTCATTCTTGTGACATCTATATCATTGCTTCCCTGTAACTGTCACCTTCTCAATGGCCAGTTCTGAAAATATCCTGTGGCATCACTTTTTTGGCAGTGAGCAGGGAATGAGGAGGAATGACTTGCCATTTCTAGAACTTCTGCCTCACTGAGCCAGACCCAGACCCAGACCCAGATCAAGACCCAGGGTGTCCCACGGAGATGCTGAGCAGCCTGTGCAGAGGCCAGTTGCCTTTCATGGAAGTGCTCACAGCCTATGGTATTCTCCAAGACTCTGGTCGTTCTCTAAATAAACCATGTCTTTAGCCTCGCTTCTATTTTCAATCACAAGACCTTCTGGGGTGACAGATTATATGTGTTGAGTGTTCACTTTTTAAATATTATATTCTTTATTCCTAGGAAAATTACTCTGTAAAAACTCAGGTGATCAATGTGTCAGCATTTCAGGAAGTATTAAACTTAATGACTACCATATACTATTTAAATCTGCCTTTCCATCTTTTCCCAACTGCTTCTGGAATCCTCACCCTTCTCTTTTCCAAAACTGAATGACTCCTGAGGGAAAGTTAAGGTCTTTTCCTTTCCCTAGGATGCTTACTGAAAACAGACTGTGGTCACTCCCGCATGGGACCACCATGTGAGAACCATTCAGAATCGGGTTTGAGTCCTTCCTTACAGATTCTAAAATATTTGTTCTCAGAGGCAGTAATTTGTTTGATCAAAAAACCCAACTTTCCTATCTCCTCCCATGAGACATTTCGTCTCATCCATCTCTGCATCAAGGATTAGTGTTAGCCAACCCCCTGGGCAAACTTGTGGCTCTGTGCTGTTTATTTCCATCTGAACCTCACAATCTGGCTTAGCTGTTCTAGAAATTATTCCTATTATCCAATGTGACTTTTGGCCCCTGGGAGTGGCTGAACTTGCAGGATCTGACTCTTGGGACTGCTGGTTCTAGAGAGTGAATCTCTAGCCCAGTGGCCAACCACCAGGCGAATCTGGGGCTGCAGAGAATAACAACAGTCCTTCCCTGCCTGAGCCTCTGCAGTCAGCATTCATTACTTAAGTTGACTACCTCCTCTATGCTTTGCAGAAGTCCTGTGAATATTTTGGTAATGTATACTTTCCATTTAAAGCCTCATTGTAAAGGGGCTCACCTCTCTCTTCCTGCAAACTGGACCCTGACCCCTCTTAAATGCTGAGTCGTTTTAATGGCCTCCTTCCTGCCCCTTCTAAGAGTTCTCTGCTCACTCAGACCCAGAGGATAACCTCTGTCTCTCATCCATTCTGGCTGTTCACACCCCACCTCCTCTCCCTGCAGAGTTCTTGGCCAAGTCAAAAAACAAAACAAACAAAAGCCCTACATGGCATCCAGGCCTGGAGCATTTCTCCAGAGACTCTCTTGCCCCTGGCTGGGAAGGGCTACTACAGGCATGTAGGAGGCTCCGTGTTGTTTGCAGCTTCAAACGAGGAGCTGTGCTACAAGAGTTCAGCTTAACGAGGCTTTCTGGAATTAAAATAGAGCCTGGCTTCTTCCCAGGGTCCCCCTTCCCTCTCTAAGGAAGCAAGTTCATCTTCTTCCTTGAATACTCCTGAACATATTTGGGAAAGTAACATGTTCAGAGATGGCTAGACAGTGATGTCCCTTACACTGCTTCACGTCCACCCCAAAGATCCTGTTTACACATCCAGCCATCCCTTAGTCTAACAGCCTATGCCTGGAGGTTGGGCCCACAGGTGCTTCCTTCTAACATTCCTTCCTCCCTGATAGTTCCTGGAACTTGCTAAGGAAGAAGGCAGAGGTTTGGCTGGTTGACCTTTTATCAAAGAATTTCACATGGATATGAGCTTCCAAGCACAGGGAGCTTTGGCTTGCTGTTGCAGATGTGGCTCTAACTTCCTGTTACCCCAGAGCTAACCATCAGTATCACGGGCCTCCTGGAATGCCCCAGATAGATATTTTTTTGCTAGTCCCCTTGAAAATGTGTTATGTGAGGACTAGGCACCTGAGAGGCACTCAGGAAATGGGATAGAAAAGAGAGGCAATAAATAATTAAACATGGAAAGATTGGCAGTCAATCAGGGACTGTCAGAGGACAGAACTTGTTTCCCAGCCTCTTCTGCTACTCCTCAGGCTTCGGGGGTCATAGGCCATCACTGATATATCTTGAGTTGCAGTCAGCAGGGGTGGAGATATCCCCCAGTCAGCAAAGGGGTCTCTTGGGCTGTGAGGTACCCCTGCCATGTTGACCCTCGGCCATTCCCATGTGAGCCTCTGCTCCTGCTTTCCCCTGGCCTTTTGTCTTCCTAAGAAGGAGGATATCAGTTGAACCACTCTGTCACAGTGTTCACTCACTATGTTGGTTTGTTTGACTTTTTGGGTCCCATATTAGAAATCGCTCTTTTATGCTAGATTTTTGGGTCACTAATCTTAGCATCTTTGTTAGAAATTCTGGACCATTGTATAAGAACCTTATTTATGGTATTGCTCTATTCTGCTCTATTATTCCAGCTATTTGAGTGCCTGTGCTACACATCTTACTACTTTCACAATAATCTTTTATAAATGATTGGGTAGAAATTACATATAACTCTACTTTTTAAGAATATTGTTGACCTCGGCGGCCTCTGCACCAGGTACCAGACCTTGGCATCCCGGTGCGTCACCCTGGCAGCCTCTGCGCCAGTCCCGGAACTTGGAGTCACCTTGGCGGACTCAGGGCCAGGTACCATTCCTCGGTGTCCCCCCCGCGTCCCCCCCGGTGGCCTCTGTGCCTGCCACAGGCCTCGGCGTCCCCCCTTCGCGTCACCCCGGTGGCCTCTGTGCCCGCCCCAGGCCTCGGCATCACCTCGGCGGCCTCTGCACCAGGTACTAGACCTCAGCGTTCCTGCGTGTCACCCCAGCAGCCTCTGTGCCCGCGCCAGGCCTCAGCGTCCTCCTTCGTCACTCCGGTGGCCTCTGCACCCGCCCCGGACCTCGGCGTCACCTCGGCGACCTCTGCGCCTGCCCCAGGCCTCAGCATCACCTCCGCGGCCTCTGCGCCAGGTATCATTTCTCGGCGTCCCCCCCCCCCGCGTCACCCGGCAGCCTCTGTGCCTGCCCCAAGCCTCGGCGTCCCCCCCCCACGTCACCCTGGTGGCCTCTGCAGCCACCCCAGGCCTCAGCGTCACCTCGGTGGCCTCTGCCCCCGCCTCAGGCCTCGGTAACACCTTAGCAGCCTCTGTGCCCGCCCCAGGCCTCAGCATCACCTTGGCAGCCTCTGCGCCAGGTACCAGACCTCAGCATCCCCGTGCATCACCCCAGCAGCCTCTGTGCCCACCCTGGGCCTGGGCATCCCCCCCCCGCGCTACCTCAGCGGCCTATATGCCCGCCCCAGGCCTCGGCGTCACCTCGGCAGCCTCTGCACCAGGTACCAGACCTTGGCGTTCAGGCGTGTCACCCCGGCAGCCTCTGCACCCGCCCCGGGCCTCAGAGTCACCCCGGCAGCCTCTGCATCCACCCCAGGCCTTGGCGTCGTCCTTCATCACCCCGGTGTCCTCTGTGCCCGCCACAGCCCTCGGCATCACCTTGGCGGCCTCTGCGCCAGGTACCAAACCTTGGTGTCCCCACGCATCACCCCGACAGCCTCTGTGCCTGCCCCAGGCCTCGGAGTCACCTCAGCAGCCTCAGCACCAGGTACCATTCCCTGGCGTCCCCCGCATCACCCCGGCAGCCTCTGCACCCGCCCCGGGCCTCGGCGTCCCCCTTGCGTTACTGGGCCCTCCACGCCCGGCCAGCGATCTCCTGCGCATCCCAGGTGGCCTTCCATGCCCTGCCTTGGACCCCGGTGCAGCCACCTGAGACCCAGAGCCTGAACCTCTCTTCCCCGTGCATGAGCCTCTGTGCTGCGCTCCAGAGCCTGAATAACCTCCAGCGCCGCCACCCAAGACCCGCCCAACTCTCCGGGCTGTCTCTGAGTCAGGGCACCCCCCAGCGCTGCCACCTGAGATCTAGAAGCACACGCTCCCTCCTGGGACCCACACTAGATTCTCTGTGCCATGCCTCAGAGCCTGTGCACTCCTAGGCACCGCTACTTGATACCTGGAGCCCGCTCCTCCCACAGGCCCGTTCGAAATCCTCAGTGCAGCGCATCAGAGCCTGGGCACCCTCTGGCGACATTGCCGGAGACCCAGAGCACGTGTGCATCCCTAGGGGCCCGGGCGATCCCCAACACCCATGCCTCGGAAACAGGGCACCTTCCGGCACTGTCACCCGCGCCTTGGTGCCCGCACCCAACACCGCGCCTCAAAGTGCTCCTCACGTGCCAACACCCGAGCTCCAGAGCCTGCGTACCTCTCCACACACAATACTATGCCCCAGCCAACCGGACAAGAGGGATCCACGGCCTGCAGCATACTGACCCAATTGGGACTACAGGGACCATCAAGAGGTCTCATACACAGAAAGGAAGATGATGCGGAGGCAACAGAAACACAAAATGGAAAACACTGAAAATAAAAGAATGAAGAACAGTGAGGAAACAAGAAACACCCACAATGCATCAACAAGTGAGATCACTGGCTCTGACCTCCAGGAAATGCAAGACGGAGAATTCAGAATTTTGATCTTCAGAATGATGAAAGGCCTCAAACAAAGCATAGAGGAGATGAAAGAGGAAGTTGAGGCTCTAAGAAAGAATCAGAAAGAAACTCTGGAGGAAATGAAGGAATCAATAAACGAATTAAAGACTGCAATACAAACCAACTCTAGTAGGAAATACCTATAGATACCCTATTTTCCAACTCTAATGGAAAATAGGGTATCACTCCTGGAAGACAGCTCATTCAAAACTGAGAACAGTTGGGAGGCGGAGACTGGAGGATCCGGGTTTGTGGCCAGCCTCAGCGCTCTCTCTCTCTCTCTCTCTCTCTCTCTGTCTGTCTCTCTCTTTCTCTCTACTTAGTGAGGCCCTCCGCAACTTCGTGAGACCCGGTTTCAAAATAAAGTATAAAAAATAGGGCCAGGGGTGTAGCGTGGAGGTAGAATGCCTCTGGGTTCAATCCCTGGTACCGCAAAAACAAAACAAAACAAACAAACAAAACTGAGAACACAGTCAATGATATACAGAAGATATTACAACAACACACCCTGGCCATTCAAGAAGCACAGACCAAGGGTATAAGAAACCTCTTCAAGAAATAATTTCAGAGAATTTTCCAAACATAGAGAAAGATTTGGATGTACACATACAGGAGACATATAGAACACCGTTAAGACAGGACCAAAGAAGGACCTCCCCTCGCCATGTAATAATTAAAATGACTAACATAGAGGCCAAAGAAAGAATCCTAAAAGCAGCAAGAACAAAAGAACAGGTGACATACAGGGGCAAAACAATAAAAATCACCCCAGACTTCTCAACCCAAGTCAGGAATTCCAGGAGGGATTCATACAAAGTACTCTGGACCCTGGAAGAAAACAACTTCCAACCAGGATTGAAATATCCAGCAAAGCTATCATTTAAAATTGATGGAGAAATAAAAATATTCCACGATAAACAAACATTTAAAGAATTCATGAGGACCAAGCCAACACTAGAGAAGATACTAAAAGAAATAAACCACAAAGAAGGAAAAACAAGCAATTTTCAGAACCACAGGAGAGGTGAACTCCACCAGGTAGGCAACTAAACAAGGAGATTTGTCACTACAGCAAATAGAAAATAAAACTCAAGGCTGGGCGTGGTGGCACACGCTTATAATCCCAGTACTTTGGGAAGTGGAGACCGGAGGATCCCGGTTCTCAGCCAGCCTCAGCATGCTCGCTCTCTCTCTCTCTCTCTCTCTCTCT
>PVJS01055475.1:0-12639 GCA_004027185.1 Glis glis
CCAGCAGACAGTACCACGTGCCATGATACCACGAGACACTGTAGTGTGTGCTAGAAGGTCCCGTGCTAAGTGCCAGCAGACAGTACCACGTGCCATGATACCACGAGACACTGTAGTGTGTGCTAGAAGGTCCCGTGCTAAGTGCCAGCAGACAGTACCACGTGCCATGATACCACGAGACACTGTAGTGTGTGCTAGAAGGTCCCGTGCTAAGTGCCAGCAGACAGTACCACGTGCTATGATACCACGAGACACTGTAGCATGTGCTAGAAGGTCCCGTGCTAAGTGCCAGCAGGGGCCGGGGAAGTGTATATAGCAGGACGATTTAGAGTTTCAAGTAGGATAGTGGGGAAGTTCTCATTGAGACGGTCCCAGCCGCACAAAGATCTGAGGCGGTAAAGAAGCCCCCGAGGGAAGGAGTCCCAGGGGAGTGGACAGTGGCCCCGAGACTCTGGGTGGAGTGTGTCTGTGTGGTGGAGGAAGAGCCAGAAGCCCATTTCGGCAGGAGGGTGCTGCCAGTGGAAGAGCATCCGACAGGGCGCCAGGAGAGAGACACCACAGGGTCTCGCCCGCCTCTGTAGGGACTTTGACTTCCACTCGGAGTGAAAGTCGCCGAGCTCCATTTTCACAGCACAGAGTCAGAATGGCACAAGCAGCTCAGTATCGGTGATCAAATCACACTAGGACGCAAAGCGCCAAGGAGGAGAGGCTGGGACTGAAGGACTAAGGCCAGGAGGCTCTGAGCACTCATCAGCTGCCTGGTCCCAGACAGTCCTGTCATCTCTGCTCATGGCTCCTCCCCGGCAAACAGGAGGACAGCCACGGCCGAACTATTCCGAGAAGCAGAACACACTGTGAGCTGTTTACTTCCCTTTATCTTAACTCTAAGTTTACACCTCCTCTAACGGTGACCTAATGATCCTAAGCCTTTCACACATACTAAGTTTTTAATACATGTAGTCATGTTTTCACAACATTAAGGGGGGTGTGTATTTAAAGGAGATTCATATTGCTGTTGAAGAGTCCTCTTAAAATGCTATTCTTTCAACAAACACTTCCTGGGCGCCACGCCCGTCCCAGAAACAGTGCTAAGGTGCAGGAGACACGACTCCCCTTAGGGAGCTGAGTTTGGAGAGAGGCATAGACACAAACAGATAATTCAGAAATATTGTGGCTTCTATTACTGCCCAAGACGTGCAACAAGCACAGCTCCTGCTTCCCTCCCTGCAACCCTCTCCTGAAGACCACGCCGAAGAAGAGATGTCTAACAAAGAAGAGATGTCTAACGGGAAAGGAGTCCTGCGGCACCAGAGGGAGCGGGGCAGCCAAGGGACAGACAGAGCTGGGAATGGGGGGGTCTTCCTGGCTGCCACAGTTCCTCCCTTGCCTGGCTCTGGGAGAGAACTCCCACACTGCAGAAAGCACCAGAGCAGAAAACCACCCTACCACCCCGTGCCTTCTGCAGGGAGAAACCAGGCCAGGAGGGCTGCAGAGAGCACAGGCTGGGGAGTGCACGCAGAGGTGACCCCAGGCCCTCCGTGGGTCCTCGCCCCCCCCCCACCTACTAGACTGACCTGAAGAAGCCATGTCTCCAGGCCAGGAGGGCTGCAGAGAGCACAGGCTGGGGAATGCACGCAGAGGTGACCCCAGGCCCTCCGTAGGTCCTCACCCCCCACCCTCCGTGCAAGACTGACCTGCAAAGGCCATGTCTCCAGGCCAGGAGGACTGCAGACAGCACAGGCCTGGGGGAATGCAGGCAGAGGTGACCCCAGGCCCTCTGTGGGTCCTCGCCCCCCCCCACCTACTAGCCTGACCTGCAGAAGCCATGTCTCCAGGCCAGGAGGGCTGCAGAGAGCACAGGCTGGGGAGTGCACCCAAAGGAGACCTGCGAGGCCCCCACCAGTGAGACTGACCTGCAAAGGCCATGTCTCCAGGCCAGGCAACAGGACGGCCCTTGTTGGAACCAGCTGTCAAACTGTATCATTTGGAATCCAGCTCCTACAATAACCGGCATGCACACCTTTCTCAGGACTAAGTACTACTGACTTGTAACTCAGTACTCCTGGGGAAATACATCCAGACACTGGGAGAGCAGGGCACTGCAACAGAAAGGGAAGGGACTGAACACTCTTTACAACAGGGCACAGAAGAAAGAGAACGCAAACTTAAACATAATATCTACCAGTTGAAGACAGGTGTAGATTTTTTTGGGGGGGGGAGAGGAGTACTGGGGATTGAACCCAAGGCATTCTATCTCTGAGCTACAACCCCAACCCTTTTATTTATTTATTTATTTATTTATTTATTTATTTATTTATTTATTGTGCGGTACTGGGGATGGAACCCAGGGGCATTCTACCTCGGAGCTACACCCCCAGCCCTATTTTTTATTCTTTATTTTGAAACCAGGTCTCACCAAGTTGCAGAGGGCCTCACTAAGTAGCTGAGGCTGGCCACGAACCCGGGTCCTCTGGTCCCAGCCTCCCAAGTACTGGGATTACAAGCGTGCGCCACAACACCCGGCTTATTTTTTTTTTTTATTTTGAAACAGGGTCTTACTATGTTGCTGAGGCTGGCCTTAAACCTGCAATCCTCCTGTCTCAGCCACTCAAATTCTGGGATTATAGGTGTGTGCCACCACAGATGACAAGTGTAGATTTTTTTTAATGTTGAAATTTTAAATCCAAAGTTTGAGTTAACTAGCAAATTAAACTGAGCAGTCAGTTCAGGTTAAGAAGTTTTCTTACAAAGTACTAAAAAAGAAATGAAGACATAGAAAGCAAACATGTTTTAAGAGCTCGGAGACAGGGTAAACTGTACATAGTCAGTACTTGTCTAACAGGATTCCTAAAAAGAAAAGAAAAGGAAAGAGCGCAGTGAGCAAATACTTCTAGAAAGGACTGAGAACTTCTCAGAATTCGTCTGAAAAAGTCAGAGCAAACAAAATAGGTAGCTTAAAAATGCAGACACCAAGTGGGGAGAGAGAAGCAGGGTGAACACTGTCAGACCTCAACTGAGAGGCAGAGAAAGAACAAACCCAAAACCAAAGTTCTGCAAAACGAATCCGAGACAAAGTGTTTACAAGTTTGATTAAGAAAAAGAAACAGTAATGGAGTCAATAAAGGAGAAGTGATCACAGAACCATACACAACCAAAGCAACTATAAAAGAATACCACTTAAATCTTATGGATAACTTTGAAAATCTAAAGGAACAGATAATTTCCTAGCAAAATATAAGTTACCAATATTAATCCAAGAAAAAGTGTAAGAGTAGTTGAGGAGAAAATGGAAAGGAGACACAAGTTCTTCCACTGAAACCAGCATCTGGGTTACACAGAATCAAAAGCGACTTTTATCTAAACATCTAAGAACTGTTAATTTTATTGTTTAAGTTACTGCAGACTACAGGGAAAATAAAATACAAAGTAACCCCAGATCTTTTTAGGAAGCCAACATAACCTAATATTAAAATGTCAAAAATCTCAGACCAATGTGACATAATTATAGATGCAAAAAAGCAAAACACTGGCAAGCAGAATCTACCGGTGTGTCAAAGGGGAGTGTGTTACTGGGAAGAATGACGGCAGGTAGGACTGTGGGACCCACCTGGGTCAGGCCTGGCCCCTCCGGGCTTTGACCCACGGGTCCCTGGCCTTTCCGCCTGTACCTTCACATCACATCCTGGACGCCCCCTGCCCCATTGTCTGTGACTGACTGGACAAGACACTCGAATCTAACTTCCTCCAGTCTCGGGGCTCAGAGTAGGAATTCTCCCCCTTGAGGAATACGCTGGACGCCTGCCAGTGTGAACAGGTCTGCAGTGAGAGCAGGCAGGCCTGGGTTGTACGCCAGAACACAGCGTATTGGGTGAAAGGCACACAGCACACTGCCCTGACCCAAGTCCCTGAGCCCGCCAGGCAGGCCAGGTGTGCCGCCCCTCAGAGGGGCCTCAAGACCAATCACAAAGGCAGATGCAGAAATGTAATATGGAAAAGGACAAATGTGAAAACATACATGTTTTGTATGATCACCTGTGCGTGTGAAATGGGGCTAGACAGTTGAGCTAAGAAATGAGAGGAGGGGAAAGCCTGAACTACAAAGCCACAACATAGATGCTGATCACATGCACAAATAAAACAAAACAGAAAGATACGCCAGGAAAGCATAGGCCCAAAGACATCTAATGCAGCAATTTTAGGGTCAGATAAAAATGATTAAAAGTGAAGATTAAACTGTAAAACATGAGTTTATAGAAAATTACAACAAAAATTATAGTACACCAGGAATATTATTTCAGAATATGCCTAGAAAAGTAAAAAAAAAAAAAAAAAAAAAAAAAAAAAAAAAAAAAAAAAAAAAAAAAAAAAAAAAAAAAAAAAAAAAAAAAAAAACAACCAACCAACCAAACAACAGGTTGCAAAGGAAACCCTAATAAATTCAGGCTCAAAGAGTATCATACAGATTGTTGCCTATAATATAAATTAGATGTAAACACCACACTAAATAACACTTTGGTTAAAGAGAAAAACATAAGTTACTAAACACATAGAATTCAATGACAAGAAATACTTATTAAAATCATAGTAGTATTTTAGAGGAAAATTTAAAATTTTGAATATAACAAAAAACAAGAGACTGAATACAAATCCATGGAATGCAAAGGACTACAAAAATAAACAAGAAAGCAAACGCCCCTTCCACAAACACCAGCATGAGATGAGGCTGCTACAACAACTGAAACCAACAGAGGATGAGCAGTGTATGGAATATTCAGGAGCCTTGCAGATCAAGGAAAAGCACAAGCAACACAACAGGAGGATGAGCAAAGACCAGCTACAAGTCCACAGCTCAATGGACTGAAGAGCGAATAAACACACTTCCAACCCCAGGAAACTGCAAACTAAAACAGTTACCACTTCACATCCACCAAACCGCAATAACCACGCACTGGTGTGGGGCTACTCGTGGGAAGATGGGGCTGCGGCAGGCCCGCAGTGGTGTTCGCAGGAAGCGCAGACTCCACCCTAGCGAGTGGCACGCTCCCACCTGCAGGCCTCCAGGCCCACCCTGGGCAGAGCACGCACCTCACAGGCCCACGCAGGTTGGAGAGCTAGCGACCTCGAGGTGGGTTACTAGCAGGATAAGCAAAATGTGGACTAGACATACACTGGCCAACTAGGCAGTGTCAGGAAAACAGGACTACTTTTACAAACAGAAACATACATGTTGAGTAAAAAGGAAAATTTATAGCATGTCACTTTTATAAACTGATAACATACTCAAAATAACACTAGGTAGTTTAAAGAACCTGTAGGTACAAACATATGAGTAGTAGGTTGTGTTTGGAGAGACATATATTAAAAACACAAAAGTAGGTGCCTACTAGTGGAAGACAGCAACTGAGAGGAGAAGGAAGGGGAGGGAGAACAGATATCAGAAGCGTCTTGTGCAGCTTGATAAAGAGTCGTAAGCTGAAATTATGACCAACGCAATTATGTGCCACTGAGGTACAAAGAAAAAAGAACAAAAGGTGTGGCCACGCACAGTCACAGACAGCCACATGAGAGCATCCAATCAGGGTGCGAGCAGAAGAGGCGTCCTGGAAGAGGTCACATCTAAAGACACCTTGAAAAACAAGTATGAATTTACGTGTATGTAGGGAGGATGGGATACGTTTCAAAGAAACTAAGAACTAAGAGACTGTGTGGAGACCCAGGGGCCGCCATGGCTGGTCCTGAAGGTCACTGAAGACATCAGCCTGCACCTCGGAGGGGGTGAAAGTCTTTTGCTGGTTTTACACAGGACAATGACCATTACACTTGTGGTTTAAGTAGGCCATGGCAGTAAATAAGACGAGTTTGAGATAAACAAGTCTGCACGTGACGGCAGTGAATCAGGAGGCTGGTGAAGGACCGTGGAAGAGAGATCGTGTGGTCCTGCACGAGGGTGGTAGCAGCAGGAACGGGATGAACGGGAGAGAAAAACTCAGAAATGAAAGCAGCAAAGACAGAGAGAAAACTCCCAGGCTTCTGCATGCCACTCAGAGAGCAGGAGAGAAAACAAAGCAACCCAAACACCCAGACGAGAGGTCCAGAAAGCAGCCCAACAAGTCAGTCCTGGAAAGAGGTCAGGGCTGGAGAGAACGGACTTGCAAGTCAAAAACATGTGAAAACACAACAAAGCAAGGAAGGGGGAAAGTGGGAAGGAAGCACGTGGGCGTGAGGGGCAGTGGGGTCAGAGAGGAAACCAGAATCCCCAGGTTTGTGGTGTGAGCATTACACTGGAGCCAAAGGCACCATATTGTTATGTAACTACACAACAGACAACTGTCACCCTCCCTGTTGTGTACCATGATACTTTCTCTGCACAGGCCTAGGGCCCAAGTTGCTCAGACCACTCAGCTTATGATCTCCAGACATGATACCTGGGCAGAAACAGGAGAGCAGACCGGAGAAGCTAACCCTAGGAGAAGGTCTAGGCACAGCGGTCCTTAACTACCTCTGCCCTTCAGTGAGCCTAAGCATGCATCCTTACACACAACTGTGGTTGTCCTTACTCTGCTTTCTCTTTTATATTTTTTCTATTCTATTTACATTGTAGTCTATTCAGTATTCAGTAAGATAAAAATCAAACAATTCAGAAGTCACTAGTGTCAATTTACTTTCTCAATTGATATTTTTGTACCTAGGATTTTAAAATGAACCAGGTTTTCTGAGATATAAATTATATTCAATAAAACCACCCCTTCTAGCTCACAGTTCAGTGAGTTCTGACACACGGTCATGTGATCATTACACAACCAAGCCATAGAATAAAGCTGTCCATCGCCCTGCCTGCTGTGCGGGCAGGATTCTAAAAGTGCAGCCACCCCCAGGTCCCACACTCCACTCCCTGAGCCTACGGACTTGATAAGATAGCAACCCTGTGTGTGCCAAGCTTCATGGCACAGCTGACCCTAAGACAGGGGCGCCTGGATGGGCCTAATCCAAGCATGCGAGTCCTTAACGCAGGGAGCATCTCTGGCTGATGGCAGAAGTAGTCAGAGATTCGTTCTTGAAGAATGAGACCCTCCAGCTGCCGCTGCCAGCCTGAAGGTGGAAGAGGCCACAGAAGAAGGCATGAGGGCGGCTTCCTGGATGGGAGAGCAGACCCTGTGGGACAGCCAGCAAAGAACAGGGACCAGTGCTACAAGGAAAGGGATCTGCCCACACGGGGATGTACCTAGCATGCACCTAGAAGTAGACTCATCCCTTGGCTTCCATCCAGACCCAGGCCAGCCCTTCTGACACTCTAAGAACCCAGCCGAGCCCATATGGCCGTCTGACCTACTAACCTGTGAAATAATAAATGAGTTTTATTTTAAGCCACTAAATTTGTCATAATTTGTTATGTAGTAATAGAAAGCAAATACATCGATCCCCAAGCACTAATCTGCTTTCTGTCCCTATAGTTTCAACTTTTCTGGAATTTCACACAAATGAATGCAATCTTTTATGTTTGACTTATTTCACTTGGGATAATGTCTTTGAGTTTCCTCAGTTTATTGCATAAGTCAATAGCTGGTCATTCCTTTTCATTCCTGAGTAATACTCTTCTGAGTGAATATACCAAACTTTGTTTATCCATTTACCAGTAGATGTATCCTGGAGCCGATTCCAGTTTGGGGTTATTACAAATAAAGTAACAACGAACCCTCAAGTACAAGTCTTTCTGTGGACATATTTTCATTTCTCTTGGGAAAATACCTGGACACAGGATTGCAGGGTTGTATGGTTAAGTATATGTGTAGCTTTATAAGAAATTGCCAAATGCTTTCCAAAGCTTTTGAATACTAGACAATTTTAACTCCTATCATTCCCACGTAAGAATGGCGGCTGCTACCCACCTTCACCAAAAACCATCGTGGTTCACGGTTAGTGACCCCAGTGACTGCAGCAGGATCACACTGCGGCTGTGACCTGCACTTCTGTGACGACTGATAACCATGGTTCATGGTTAGTGACCCCAGGGACTGCGGCGGGATCATACTGCGGCTGTGACCTGCACTTCTGTGATGACTGACAACCATCATGGTTCATGGTTAGTGACCCCAGTGACTACAGTGGGATCACACTGCGACTATGACCTGCACTTCTGTGACGACTGACAACCATCGTGGTTCACAGTTAGTAACCTCAGTTGTCAGTCGTCACAGAAGTGCAGGTCACAATTCTGGAGGCTCAAGACTGAGGTGCCTGGTTTGGATTCGAGCTCTGCTTCAGGGACAGCCCCTGCAGTGCCCTCACAGAGGGACCCGGAGGACAAGCCCTCTCCAGACACTAATCATGCATGAGCGTGTTCCTTGCTTCATGACCTGATGCTCCCCCAAAGCCCCACCTCTTAATGCCACTTGCACCTGGAAGTTTTAGGGGACAAAAACGTTCAGACCACAGCAGCCACACGACCTGCCGCCACCCTTGCCTCGACCCACCTGGCCTTTGGCTGTCCCTGTTCCAGTCACACTGCCCTGCCACTCCTGAACAGCACCACGCAAACCCTGCACTTGGAGCCTTTGCACTGAATTCCTCTGGTGGGAATGTATTTCCCCAAAACACACGGGGCTTTGCCTCCCTCCCTTCATGGATACTATGCTAAAAAAAAAACAAAAACACAAAAAAAAACAAAAACCTTCTAAGTGCAGCCTACACTACCTTAAAATTGCACACTACCCCAGTCTCACCCACACCCCCAGGTGCCCTGCTCTACTTTTTCCTTTCTCCCTGGCACTTTTCACCTAACTTACGACACAGCTGACTTCCCTCCTCTCCATCTCCTTAGGATGGATATACAGCAATCCCAAGCATTGAGACCAGGGCAGCCCGGGCCAAGAACAGTATGGACTTACTGAATGATGCTCAGGAAGTCAGGCGCAGTCTCCAGGGACACCCCCCCCCCCGCAGCAGTGTTCCTGACCAAGAGGACGGGGCACCGCGGGGACTTCCCATCACTGGGCAGCGAGGCTGCATCGCTGCCAGGCAGTGACGCTGTGCCAGCCGTGTGGCACCCCACACACAGGGGCTAGACTTGTGGGGCTCGAAGGCCCTGCTCACCTAAGCAGGGGTGTGCCACAGGGAGAGTAAGAGCCCACAGCGAAGGTAGGGAGATCAGAAGCACACACAGCAGGCAGCATCTGACGGGTCCTGACAGGGACACAGCCCCCTTCTGAGCCTGACCCCGTGGCTCTGATGAAGTTTCCAGCAACACCATTATTCCTCAACCGGCCAGCACTCACAGCAGGTCACATCATCTACAATCACATCCCCTATGAAAAGGCTCACAGGGCCACTGTGAGAGTCACAAACCATGCATAAAAATACCAAAAATGAACGCCCAAACACAGTAGTCACTCAACAAATGCAAGCTACTTATAACACCACTACCTGCAATGGGAAATTATTTTAACACTATAACAAAGATGTGAAAAAAGTAAAAGCTGTGTTATATCTCACTTTGCTATCTTTCTCCATTTGCTTAAAGTATCAAATTTATAGCTTTCATCCAGATTAATGAGACTGAGTAACTTATACAATGAAGTGTCAATTTCTTAATTTTAAAACTAGTCAGTCATTCTTACCTTTATGAACATATCCTACATTAAAAAAGCTTAACATATGAAAAACCCTAACTTACAAAATATATGTTTGAAAAACTTCACTTTATAGGTAGATTCACCATAGTATTTATTGTTTTAAACCTTCATTTACAAAACTTTTGGACTAAGGAGAGGGAAATAGTAAGTTAAAATGTTAGAAGCCAGCCAGGGGGGGGTGGCACACGCTTGTAATCCCAGTACTTGGGAGGCTGAGACAGGAGGATTGCAGGTTCATGGCCAGCCTCAGCAACTTGTCAGGCCCTCTGCAACTTAGTGAGACCCTATTTCAAAATAAAGAATAAAAAATCGGGCTGAGGGTGGGAGCTCAGAGGTAGAATGCCCCTGGGTTCGATCCCCAGTACCACACACACACACACAAAAATGTTAGAAGCCGATATACCAAAAAGATAAAGCAACTCTGAATAACGATGTAAGCAAAGATTAATTTTGGAAAAATACAACTAAGGTACTTTTCAGAAAACTTCCTTGACGACGATTTTGATGCATGGAATACAGGATGATCCATCCAGCCACAGAAAATGAACAGAGATCAGAAGCTGCACCAGGGCGTGGCTCAGCTTCCAGTCTCTGAGGGCCTAACACCGCACACCTGTCTGCCCAGCGTCCTTACACTTCCTAAGATGACAGTCCACAGTCATGCGTGGTGGCACACACCTATAATCCCAGTAGTTGGGAGGCTTAGCAGGTTCGAGGCCAGCCTGGGTAACTAAGTGAAACCCTGTTTCGAAATAAAAAATAAAGTAGGGCTGGGATGTACGGCTGGGAGGTAAAACCCCCCTGGGTTCAGTCCCCAGCACCAGGCACACAGAGAGGACAGTGCACACAGCATCACCTGCAGACTCGCTCATCTCATCACAACAGAGGACGTACAAGGTACGGCAGTCACGGGGGACGAAGTGACCCTCTGCCACAGCAGAATGCTCCTCACAGGTGTGGTGCGAGTGTGGGGGACGCTGAAAGCTGAACGGGAGAGAGGCAACATCCAAAGCAAGGTGTAAGAAAAAGAGAATTTTACCTTTGGAAACTCACTGTAGTTGGGGGAAGTTGAGGACAGCCAGATATGAAGAATTCTTACTAAGGATTACGTTAAAGTGGTCTTAATAATTTTTGAAGCTTAGCATAGAACAGTAGGTCAATAAATATTAAATAAATGTACTAGCCCAAAAAAGCATAAAAATTAAATAAAAAACTTCCAGAACTTCTTCTTTTGTATATGCATATGTGTATGTGTGTGGTACTAGGGATTAAATCCAGGGGCACTCTACCTGGGAGCTACACTCCCCAATCTATTTTTTTTTTTTTTGAAACAGGGTCTTGCTAAGTTGCTGAGGAACCTGCTAAACTGCTACGGTTGGCTTCGAACCTGCAATCTTCTTGTCTCAGCCTCCCAAGTACTAGGATTACACGTGTGTACCACCATACCTGGCTAGGAACAGTATTTCTTTATACTCCTTTTGTTGGGTGAGGGGTTTAATTCAGTGGCAGAACCCTTTGATTTATGAACAACTTTAAATAAATCACTTTCGTTTATAAACAGTGATCATGAACCTAAATAAGCTGTCCAAAGGAGATAATTTTATTTTGTTTTATTTATTTATTTGTTTGTTTGTTTATTTTTTGTCATACTGGAGATTTAACCCAGGAGCGTTCTACCTCTCAGCTACACCCCCAGCCCTATTTTTTTGTTGTTGTTTTTTGAAACAGGGTCTCACTAAGTTGCAGAGGGCCTCACTAAGTTGCTGAGGCTGGCTGCAAACCTGCAATACTCCTGTCTCAGCGTCCTAAGTACTGAGATTACAAGCATGCACCACCAAGCCCAGCTTCAAAGGAAATCATTTTAAAAGCTGCTAAAATATAAAACAAAAACCTTGTTTTTCAGACTCTAACTCCTTCCATCTGTAACAACAGCTAAACTATGTATTACTTTTGCAGAATAACTCTTGTTCCTTTCTTTTTTTTTTTTTCTTATTTCTCTTTTACAGGATGGATCTTTGCCTATACCATCATGGAACTGAAAAGCGCACACACACAAAATAAAACTAACAAGTATCAATTTAACCAAAAGTTCATTTTTATCAGAATGTTGAGTAGCACTTGCTACTCTTTAAGTAGTGAAAATTAACAAGGCTTTTCTTAAAGAACAAACCAAAAGCAAATCAGATCCTTAATTATAAAGAACTTCCTAAATTTACAGTTGAACATAAACCAAACATAGCCTTGGAAATTCCTTGCATATATACATGCAGATAAAGAAACATTTGGGAAACTACTAACAGGTAAGAGTCTTGCAGTACTCTCTGCAGGTATCAATCAGGCTCTGCACTGATAGCGAAGACCAGGGCACCAGCAGAGCCTCGGGCGGGCTGGGACTGCGGGCTTCAGGAGCTCTCTGTTCACACCTGTGCAGGTGCTTCTAGCTCTCCGGCGCTAAGAGCAGTCGCGAAGTGCAGGGCAGGTTGGAAGCTGACATCCACTCTACACAACCACCTCGCCCCCAGCCACTGCCTCCTGGAGGTGCTGACCCCCGGACCCTCCAAAGCTGTGCCCCGAGGTCGCACGGCTGGAGGGCGGGCCAGGGCTGCCGGGAGATCCAGATCCCAACCTGCCCTGCCTACGAAGGGACCCCAGACCCCAACCTGCCCTGCCAGCCGCGGGACACAGAACCTAACCTGCCCTGACCACGGCGGGACCCCAGACCCCAACCTGCTCTGCCCGCGACGGGACCCCGACCTTCACCTGCCCTGCCCACGACGGGACACCAGACCCTCACCTGCCCTGCCCGCGGCGGGACTCCAGACCCCAACCTGCCCTGCCCGCCGCGGGACCCCGAACCCCAACCTGCCCTGCCCGCCGCCGGACCCCAGACCCTCACCTGCCCTGCCCGCCGCGGGACCCCGTACCCCACCCGCAGCGAGATCCGAGATCCTCACCTGCCCTGCCCGCGGCCGGACCCCAGACCCCCCACTTCCTTACCTTTTTTTCTGTC
>PVJS01055476.1:0-12637 GCA_004027185.1 Glis glis
AACCTGTGATCCTCCTGTCTCGGCCTCCCAAATACTGGGATTACAGGTATGCACTACTACGCTCAGCTCTTAATACAACATTTTATAAGAATATTTAATGCAAACAAATCCAGGAGGCACAGATGTCAAAAGTTTAAGCCAGTGTCTGCCCAGGCCCCCCTTTTCATCTGATCCTTCCCTCCCACCCCTCTGTCACTACGGTTCTCCCAGCCATCCATTCCCCGCTCAGCCACAGGGACCCCGCCCCCCACTCATGCCACCCTTTACCTGCCCCAGGGGCTCCGCAGGCTGGAGTGGCTGCTTCCTGGCCCAGCTCTGGGGCTCCGGGTCCTGCCCCTCGGTGCTGCCTTCGGGGACAGCAGGCCCTGGGTGCCCATGGCCAGGCCCAACAGCAGCAGCAGGGCCCCACGCGGCCTGCAGCCAGGGCCCTGCCCCCCAGGGACCTTGTGGCCCACCTGGCCTGTCCGGGGCGTCATCCCCCCTCAGGGTCAAAGGCACCTCTGACCTTGCTGGTGGCGTGGGCTTCCTGGAGAGTGCCCCGGGTCCTTTGCTGGCTGCTGCCGCCCTGGTGCACACAGTCCCTGTCGCACGTCCTCACCCTGGACTGGCGCTGGTCCCTGCCCCCAGCCCGGCCCCTCATTAACCCCTGGGGCTCTTTCCCAAGACATCTGCCAACTGCCCTGCTGCGGCCGGGATCGGTGTTCAACTGCTTCCCACCACAGCTGCCCACCTGGCCTGGCCCCTGGGGAATGTGAGAGGGCACACTCGGCCCTAGTTCCCCAGGTCCCCAAGGCCGCCCTGGGTCTGAGGAGCGTGTCCCTGGAGCTGGAAGGGCTGTAGAGATCGGCTGAGCATGTCCCCAGCATGACGTGGACCGAGACCACGGGTTTACAAAAGACAAACTCACAGGCCTCCAGGAGGAAGGGCTGAGCTGACCGGCGTCCACCTCTCGGGGGGGGGGGGTCCCTGGGCGTCTTTTTAGCAGCAGTAAATGGACATTTTCAGCCAAGTTTGGACCACATGGCAAATGGCTTGCCTGGCACCTCCCTGAGATGAGGCACATCCCATCCACTGTGCAGATGCCCTATACACAGGGTCCCTCTCTGCAGGGCACATTCTGACCCGCCTCCCTCCCAGCAGCTCGGGGTGCCATGCTGTGGGACAGGGTGGGGGAAACCTCCTGTTCCCCCTTCACCCACAAGACCATGGCCCCATGCCTGTGGGTCCTCCAGGGCCCTGGGGCTCAGGATCCCAGCGTCACCAGACAGGAGGAGTTCAGGAGGACCTCAATGGCCCACCAAGAGTGGCTTGACAGAAACCTGGAGACAGAAGCTAGTGTCCCCCTAGAGCAGGGGTCGGTCACCCACGGCCCGAGCGCCCCATGCAGCACAGCCCCACCCGTTTCCGTGAATTAGGTTGAAGGGGCGCACAGCCACACCTGCTGGTTCATTGGTGGCGTGGGAAGCTTCCTCCTGTGAGGGCAGAGCTGAGTGGTTGCAACAGGGACAGCAGGACGGCCCGTGGAGGCAGAGACAGCTACCCTCCGGCCTTTCACAGAGAGGCTGCAGACCCCTGCCACTCCCCCGTGTGCGACAGAAAACTGCCCTCACTCAGCCAGTGGCCAACTTCACTGCCCTTCAGCAACGTCCAGAGAAATGTGGGGTTGTCACAAGTGGGGAAGGGAAATCTGGTGGGCTTAACCGCTTAGATGACATGGGACAGCCCCACAGCCAAGAACTGTCCAGCCCCAAAATGTCAAGAGCTCCAGGGTGGGAACCTGTTCCCGACCTTTCGCTTGGTACCTGCTCTCCCCCAGTAAAGCTGTTTTCTTAACCTTGTTTACCCTGTAAGTCCTGGACATAGTCAGGTGACAGCAGAGGCCATCGTCCTGGGTAAGGACGCTCCCCCACAACAGGCTTTCATCCATTCCTTGCTCCCCCGTTGCTCTCAAAAATAGGGTTTCAGCTGGGCATGGCAACACATGCCTGTGAGCCCACTACTTAGGAGGCTGAGACAGGAGGATTGCAGGATCAAGGCCAGCCTCAGCAATTTAACGAGACCCTCAGCAACTTGCGAGACCTTATTTCAAAAATTAAAAATAAAAGCCGGGCGTGGTGGCGCACATTTGTAATCCCAGTACTTGGGAGGTGGAGACCGGAGGATCTGGGTTCGCAGCCAGCCTCAGCTATTTAGTGAGGCCCTCTGCAACTTCGTGAGACCCGGTTTCAAAATAAAGTATAAAAAAAAAATAGGGCCGGGGGTGTAGCTCAGAGGTAGAATGCCCATGGGTTCCATCCCCGGTAACGCAAAAAAAATTAAAAAAATGAAAAGGCCTGGTGGTGTGGCTTGGATGTAGACTGCCCCTGTGTTCAATCCTGGTACATACATACATGCATACATACATGCTTACATACATACATGCATACATACATACATGCTTACATGCACGCATACATACATACATGCAGTAGGGGCTCAGGGGAGCGCTGTCCACAAGGCCTGGGCCAAGTAGACCATGATCGGTCAGTTTCCTCTCGTGAGGTCACACACCGGTCAGACCAATCTGAGCAAAACAACTTGAAAAGACACAAACAGCTTTACTTCTGTAATCCAGCCTCCAGTGGGCTCCCAGCCCCATTCCAGACAGGGAGAAGCTCCACGTCCGGCTCTGTGCAGCCGCTGCTTCCACCCTCCCCTCCCCACGCGCCTCTCTGAGCGAAGCCCTGGCCTCAGTTCAAGGCGCCTGGGCCCCTGAAGCAGCTGGATCCTTCTCCTCCTCGCCCCTCTCCCGCTCCATCTCCTCTCTCCTCTCCGAGCTCAGGGGCCCTGTCGCACAGTAATACACAGCCTCGTCCTCAGGCTGCAGCTCAGAGATGCTCAGATACCCCCGGTTCCTGGCCACGTCTTTGGATGCAGAGAAGCGAAGGGGGACCCCAGGGCCCTGGTGCTTGTCTGAGTGTGAGAAGTGTCTCAGCAGGAACCTGGGCGGGTGGCCCGGCCGGAGCTGGTACCAGTAGATGGTGTAAACGCCGATGTTGTGGTCGCTGCTCAGGGTGCAGGTGAGGCGGGTTGTGCTTCCGAGGGACGAGGACTCGGATGGTGGCTGATGCAGCACCGGCTGAGGGCCACCACCTGGGGAAGCACGTGGGACCCTGGGTCAGGGCAAGGCAAGAGAAGGGACAGGGCGAGGGCTCCGGGGTTTGCTCACCTGGGCCATAGACCAACAGCACAAACAGGACAGCGGACCAGGACATGGTGACCCCACCGAGCTCTGCCTCCCGCGCGCCTGCTCCCGGGGCCCTCAAGGTTGGACCAGCATCTTCCTCTCTGCTCCAAGGGGAGGAGCGCCTGCACCCCCAGTTCCTGCTCGCCGCCATGCCAGGCTTTCTGGGGTTTGCGGCGACTGTTACAGGAAGGGTCCCCGACAGCATTTGTGGCTCCGGCCTGGCCCCGTGGAAGCGCCCGGGCAGGAAGCACCTGCTGGAGGCTCAAGGGCCAGTGCCCAGAGGGAGCGCAACTGACGGCAGGCTCAGGTCCCTGCAGGAGCGTGACCACAATTCCCCTGAGGAAGCTGACCACACAGAAATAAGTGTCCTGTCCAAATTTAAATGCCAGCGAGCCAGGAAGAGAGGACATGTCCCCAGGGTGTGAAAACCTGCTTCAGACAGCAGAGAAGGAGGGGGACACAGTCCCCTCCCAAGCCCCAGCAGTGCCTTCAACCTGGCTCCTTTCCCTCTGTCACTGTCTAGAGAGTTCCGGACCGTCTGCCACTTGGGCATCCCACTGAGCATCCTGTTGACTGACCGCTCTGAGGACATCATGTTAATCAAGTTAGATTAGTAAGAAATGGGCAGCGTGTTGAAGGCCTTGGTAAGAAACACGCACCATGAGCTGGGCGTGGTGGCGCACGCTTGTCGTCCCAGTACTTGGGAGGCTGAGACAGGAGGATCGCAGGTTCGCGGCCACCCTCAGCAACTTAGCAAGGCCCTCTGCAACTTAGGGAGACCCTGTTTCAAAATTTAAAAAAAATAAAGAGGGTTGAGGGTGTAGCTCAGAGGTAGAATGCCCCTGGGCTCAATGCCCAGTACCAAAAAAACTAAAATCAGCTTGGGGTATGAACAGGCAACCGATGGGCCTCTGGGTTTGGTTAATCAAAGGCTCTAAGGGGGAGGCGTGTCGTCTTCCAGTGATCACGGTACCAGTGTGTGAGGCATGGGGACTGAGAAAGAGCTCACGCAAGGCAGGGAAAGCCCAGCGAGAGTGGGGATGGGTGGGCTGAGCTGGGATCCGGGAGTGTTCCCAGGCACCTGCTGCTCTCACCTGGGCCCAGACGGGCTCCCCTGGATCTCAGTCTCTCATCACACCCTCTCCTGCCCCAGGAGATGGGAACCGAGGGTGCTGGATTTGACCCTAGACTTCGAGCAGGTCCAGAGTAAAGGAGTCTCGCAGGCCTTGGCCATGTTCCCATTTTGGTTCCGTCGACGGCGGTCAAGGCGCCCACGCTCCAGGCCATGGCCAGGCGCAGGCCAGGAGAGGAGGCGAGGAAAGAACCGAAGCGGCCGTGGGAACCAGTGGGGATGCACATCGCTCTTTTCCTGAGAGGCCCCTTCAAGATAGACACGTTCCTCTCGGGCCTCCTGGCACAGTGGAGCAGAGCGGCGGTGCCCGCGCCTCTGTGCAGGAAGTTGCAGGCTGAGGAGATGCCCGTGCGCAGCCAGATGGGGATCCTGAGGACACTGGAGCTGGGTTTCATCCAGGAGCTGGAGGCCTTCGACTGGTTCTGGGCACTGTCCCAGCAGAGACTGTTCTCCACGCGCTAGGGAGGATCTGCAACCTGCGCAGCCTCAAGCTGGCCTACTTCCACTGGGCCTTCTCCCCAGAGGCGAGCAGTCCGCCAGCTACTTCCTCTCACAGCTCAGCAGGCTGGGCCACCTGCGCAAGCGCCGCCTGGCCTACTCCTACCTCTCAGGCAACCTACAGCAAGTGCTCAGGTGAGCGGCTGGGCAGGGGCCTCCATCTCCAGCCAGGGCAGGAAGACAGGAAATGGGGCCCATTCTTATGCACTCATGGAATCCTGGGTGCAGCCTGGGAACCTGGGGTTCTAGTTTACTACTGAGACCTGCTTTGGAAGAAAGGTGGTAGGCAAAGATGTGTGTTGAGCTGGATGGACATGGTGGTCCAAGCCCATAATCCCAATCCTTGGGAGGCTGAGACAGGACGATTGCAGGTTTAAAGCATGTCAGCAACGTAGAGAGACCCTGTTTTAAAATTTAAAAAAGTAAAATAGGGCTGGGGGTGTAACATGGAGGTAGTATGTCTCTGGGTTCAATCCCCAGTACCAAAAAAAAAAAAAATGACATGATTGTAAACATGTTGGTAAACATCTTCCCAGATGCGGAGCTGGCCTAGGACTAGCCTCCTCTGTGGGCAAGCAGGCGGCCAGGAGGAGGCCTGGGCCTCACCTCAGCCACAGCACCTTCTCTTCTCAGCTGCCTGCAGGCCTCTCTGAGCATGCTGGAGATTCGCTCCTGCCCGCTTCTGGACACCGACATCTCCTACTTACCCAGAGCCTTCATGCCACCTGCCTGAAGAAGCTGGGTCTGAGTGGCGACAACCTGTCCTGCAGGGTCCCTGTCCCCTGAGAGACCCTGCTGGAGAGGGTCTCAGGGACACTGCAGCACCTGGACCTGAACCACTGCTGGCTAAAGGACGCCTACCTCGGCGCCCTCCTGCCCGCCCTGTGCCGCTGCTCTGGGCTCAGCTCCCTGGGCCTTTCCAACAACACAGTCTCCAAGGCCACCCTCCTGAGCCTGCTGCTGCACACTGGGTGCTCTGCCTCATCCCGGTGGAGTGCTGCGTGGACCTGCGCGGCCTCCCCTGGGGGCCCAGTGACAAAGGCAAGCTGCGCCAGCTGTGGTGGAGATGCGGGCGCTGTGCAGTCTGTGCAGGGAACTGACGGGCAGCGGAGCCCCCCCCCCCAGGCCCTCGCCCTCACCCTCACGGGTGAGGCCGGTGCAGCTCCACTGAGAGGGCGGCTGGACCCTGTTTTAAAAAATAAGAAACAGACAGGCGTGGTGGCGCACTCTTGTCATCCCAGTACTTGGGAGGCTGAGACCTGAAGATCCAGGTTCGCGGGCAGCCTCAGTTACCTAGTGAGGCCCTCCACAACTTGACGAGCCCTGTTTCAAAATAAAAAATAAAAAATAGGGCTGGGAGTGTAGCTCGGAGGTAGAATGCCACTGGGTTCAATCCTCAGTACCGCAAAAAAAAATCAAAAAGAGTCATAAAAATTATTTTAAACCTTCCATAATTCTAATGCTGTAACACACACAGTTATTTTTATTCATCTTGTAGATAAATTTAACACAGACCATTGGTTCCACAAATGTTTACAGCATTGAAAGGAGCCTGGTATACACACGTCTGTTTTTATGGGTTTTATTATCGATAGTATATATGTTTTCGTAATCGTTGTAATGCTAATCGTCGTATTGTCTCCCTGGGTGAAGGTTGGGGGACCCTCCTCGAGGGGAGGGCTCTGTCGGGGAGTCAGGGTCCCTGCAGACCCCACCGGGCCACCTGCAGGACCGGCTCCCGGAACGCGCGCGCCGCGGAACCCGCGGACCGGGGACGTGCGGGGGGATCGGAGGGCAGGCGCCGGCGCGCCACTCGCGCGAGCGGAAGCGGCCGGACGGGAAGTGGAGTCGCCGGTGGCCACGCCGGGGCCGTGGGCGGAGTGCGAGCTGCCGCGGCGGCTGGTGAGCCGGGGGCGGGCGCGCTGGGGCTGCTGGGAAGAGGGAAGCGGGCGGGCCGCGGACGTGGGGGAGGCCCGCGCTGGGCTCGCGTCCCCGCCGCCTTTGCCTCCGCCCGCGCCCGTGGAGGGTCCTGGGTGGCGGGCGCGCTCGGCCCGGGTCAGGAGGGAGCCGCGCTGCAGCGACGCTCTGCGTTATCATCTTCACACGCGCGCGCGCGCACACACACACGCACCACACACACACACACACACGCACCACACACACACGCACCACACACACACACACACACACACCACACACACACACACCCCACACGCGCGCGCGTACAGCTCTTGCAGGTGGTCTGTTTCCCCAGTCCTGCAGGTGGGGAAACTGAGGCACCGGGAGGCCATCCGAGGTCCAGGTCCGTCCAGTCCGCGCCAAAGCAGGTTCCACTCACTGTCTCCTGGTCCTCGGTTCTCAGATGTGATCTCCAGGTTCTCAGATGTGATCTCCGTAGATGAGGGAGAAAACTTGCGTGAACAAATGAGCTAGAACCCGGGCAGTCATTCTCGCAGGGTGAAAGGGAAGGTGATGGATGGCCTCTTCTTTCCTCTTCCTCTCGCTCGCCTTGGACTTGATGGCCAGAGAACACTGAGATTTCCTTGCCAAGGTCACCTGACATCAGTCTGAGTTGTTTTGGACCTCAGTTTGTCGTGGTGTTAGAAAATTACAACGCCTGCCGTTTGAAGTTGCTGCTGGATTAGTGGCATGCCTAGTACAGAGGAGGGGCGTAAGAAACGGTCTCCTCACCTGATCTGGTAGGTACTTGGTAAAGGGGAGATACTAGAACTCTCAGTGCTGTTGGACCAGTTGAGCTCTGGTCCCAAGCTAAATCCATGGGTTCCAAGCACAGACACTGGTGTCACTAGCGAGAGTTGACAGGAACTAAGAAACCAACCTGCTACTGTAATCAGTCCTCCTAATTACAGTTCTAATTTGGGGAGTTGCTCTCAACACCCAGTTAGCCCTTGCTTATCTCCCTTTTTGGAATAGGACAAGCTGCAGTCTCAGAGCTTTGGCAGCAACAAGATTGAACTTGATGTATCATGTACGTTACCATAAAGAACTTGTTTCTGGCCGCTTTTACATATTTAAGCTTTTTTTGAAAAGCAAACACTTAAGTGACTAATAATGTTTGTAAGGCAGAAGTGTGCAGATGACCTGTAAGCGAGGTTTGCAAACCGCTGCGCTCAGGTTTTCTTGTTGGTTTCCATTTTGAAATGGGACATGTGCCTTATTGGAAAAATAGGCAGGCCCCAAGACGGAGAGTCAATAGCTGTTAGAGAAGAAATCTTTTAGGAGGCGGAGCCTGGTGCAGTAAAGAAAGCCCAGTGGGCTGGCAGTCAGGAAGCCTGAGTTTTGGGGAAATCCCTCTCCGAGTCAGTTCTTCCTTGTGATGGTTGTACCAGATGAGGCCTCTTTCACCAGGAGTCCATGATTTCTACCCTTCAAGAAAGCGAGTTTTTCCCAATAAGACAGTGATACTCAGAACATTACAAGGTCCTCGTGCAACATAAAGTATGAAATGCTGAACTGGAACTTGTCTTTCTTTAAAAAGCTGCTGACACAGGTGTGCATCCAGCACGAGTTGCAGTTGCACCGTCTGACACGTGTGCGGGCCGTCTGCAGTCGGGGCGTGGTGGCGTGCCTCTCATGAACTGCCCACTTTCCCCCTTTACCTGGATCAGTGAGGCAGTCCCCTCGAAGACTAAGGCAAAGCATTTCTCTCTGGAAGGACCTGTCGATCTGGTCACGATTTATCAGAAAAACCTAGGATCTGAGGTGCGAAGGGGAGGAGTGGAGATGTAAAACTTCTAGAACTTTGACATCATGGAAGAAGCAGAACGTTGCAATTAGCTAGGCATGGTGGCGCGCGCCTGTAATCTCAGCGACTGGAGGCTGAGATGGAGGATCGCAGGTTCCAGGCCAACCTGGGCAACCTAGTGAGACCCTGTCTCGAAACAAAAAAGGGAGGGCTGGGGCTGTAGCTCCCCGGGCTCTGTCCTCAGTACAGGGGCAGGGGAGGAGAGAAGCAGAGGTGTTTGCATCTCTTATATATGTAAAGTAAGTTAATTTTAGAGATTCAGCATGATTATTATTCACTTTACAGGGAAAATGCCTCTGTGTTTTCATTCAGTCATTTAGTCAGTGTGTGCTCACCGTCCACTGCTTGCCGTTAGAGTGGACACGGCAAACCCCTGCTCTCCTGGAGCTTGCTTTTGTTCCCGGGGCTGGAAGACAAGAAGCAAATCAGTAGCTGGAGGCGGTAGCAGACTTAGTAGTAAGCACCACAGGGAAGGAAAACAGGGCCGCTGCTCCATTTGGGTGCTCATAGAGGCAGGACCCGATAAAGGCTTAGAGCAAACAGGTCCAAGTTCAAATCCAAGTCCTGCTGCTCGATCTCTGGCCTCTGACCCTATGTCCCCACTGTAGCCACTGTGGAGCAGGACAGTGTCAGGACTGCCCACCACCGGGTGTGTCGTCTCTACACCACAGCTGCTGGCTGCGCTAACACAGACACGAGAAATCGCGAGGGAAGGTTTTAGGACAAAACATTTTTCCTACTTTGGAAGAGACGGGAAACCCAAAAGCCTTCAGAGAACAGTCTCCCTCTTGCCAGCTTTCCGTCTGGCTTCTCTGGGTGAGCAAACAGGAGTCGCTGGGTCTCCTTTAAGCCTCACGTCTGGACCTCTGACTTTGGCCAAGCCAAAATTTCCCTAGAATGGAGAGCAGAGACCATGGTTGTTCATTCACTCAGCAAACATTCAGTGCACACAGTGTGCCAGAGACTTAGCAGCACACCAGACCGGCAACACCAGGCATGGTTCCCAGGAGGGGGACAGGGCCCAGAGCATCAGTCCCAGAGACTAATGGGAAAGTGTGATGGAGGCGGAGCCTAAGGGCAGAAACAGCCACCGGCAGCCGATAGCTCGGCTTTTTATCATCTGAGATGATTGTGCATGGGGGAACATCCAAGTATTTATGGGGGGTAGCAAATTGTCGTTTTACTTGGGGCAGCTTTCTCATAAATACTAACTTCATTGCGATCCTTCAGCAAGTGATGGACCAGGCCCGGAAGCTGTGGCAGACGCCAGCAGTGCTGGAGACACAACGCGGCTGATGTCTTCTCAGGGAGGGAGGCCATAACTGACTGCGGAATGATGTGGGGGGGCTGGCGTGGGGGCCTGGCCCACGAGCTACAGCGCATAGGAAGAAGCGACTCATCCTGCCAGCGGGTGCTGGGAGAACTCTGGAGAGAATGCAGGGGGCTGGGGCGTGTCAGTGGTGGAGCACTGCTTGGCATGCACGAGGCCCAGGGTTCTGTCCCCAGTACCAAATAAGAAGAAAGTGCGTTTCCTTGCTGGTGGTGCGGGTCTGGGGAAGCGTTGCTGTTTTCTGAGTGTCTTTTCTTCCCTTTAGAAGTCAGTGTTGACCATCACTGAGTCTCACAAGAGCAGTTTCTGGGCTTTTTCACTGCTGTTGTCCTGAAACTGGGCGTGGGGCTGAGGCCCTGCCAGCCTCCAGCCGAGATGAAGACTGTGCTCATGGTCGCAGAGAAGCCGTCTCTGGCGCAGTCCATCGCCAGAATCCTCTCTCGAGGTAGGAGGCCATGCTGAGTTCATTGCTCCGGTCTGTAAGCGTGGCCGTCTTCGCTTTCCAGGGTGTTTCTTTCTCTCCCAAAGTGTGGTTCCACCCTGCCAGGGTCGATCGGGTTCAGGGCAGCAGGCGTTAATGGAACCTGGACGGAAGTCACCCTGCCTGTGTTTGCTTCCACACCTGCTGTGTGCCAGGCTGGGGCTCCCACAGGGCGGCAGGAGGTGCTGTTGTCATCACCAGGGCAGAACCAGCCCTGGAAGAAGGCGGACGTGGCCAGGAGTCGGCCCAGCCTGGGTCTGATGAGGCCACGCCGTGGGCATTGTTGGTGCCGGACCTCGCCCTGGGGCTCCTGAGACACCGGGAGCTGGAGGGCGAATGGCTGCCCACACCCCAGCTCTGGCTGCAGCGGCATATCTGTGTGCTTCTCCCCAGGGAGCATGTCCTCACACAAAGGGCTGAACGGGGCATGCTCAGTCCACCAGTACACAGGAACCTTCGCTGGCCAGCCCGTCCGCTTCAAGATGACGTCAGTCTGCGGTCACGTGATGACGCTGGATTTCCTGGGTGAGCCCCACCTCCATCCTGCTGAGGGGCACCCTGCACAGCATTGACCAGGGTCCAGCAGGTCAGGGGGTAATGCCGGGGTCCCTGTGCAAGGTGCCCAGGACCCAGGCTCTGGAGCTCTGCACCCTGGTCACTGCACGCCACGTGCACCTTCCTGGGCAGATGAGGACCGGCAGGTTCCAGAGTGAGCTGCTGCTCCCACTGTGGTGACTTCGTCTGTCGGTCATTTGCTGGCTGTCCTTATCATCATTGTTGTCCATTCCTTGGAAGGGCCAGCATTAGAGACCCACCGGGCCTGGGTAACAGGGCCCTGTGGGCGCCAAGGGTCCAGCCCCAGCTCTGACCCACTACATTAGTCCATTCTGCATTTTTACAGCGGAGTGCGCGAGGCAGGCTGACTTTCTAAAGAAAAGAGATCTGTGTGTGCAACTTACAGTTTGGGGATGAAAGTCCTAGCAGCGTAGCGCTGGCTGTGGCCGGGACGTCACGACAGAGCATGGTGGCCCAGCGCATGCAAGGGAGAGCACAGGGCCAGGCAGGAAGCCAGAGGATGACCGGGGGCAGGCCTGCTCTTAGAATAGCTCTTGTGATAACTGCCTTAGTCCCTTCCCAGGCAGTGACCTAGGGACCCACGAGCTCCCGCCTCTTGAGGGCTCCGTCCCGCTTCCCAGTACTGCCACCCTGGGGTCAGGCTTCCAGCACGTGACCCCTGGGGTTCACAGCCCTGCACACTGCCAGCTCGCTGGCTGGGCGGCAGCGTCCCTCCTGTGTGAGTGTGGAAGGACAGCCTCCCCTTCCCAGGACCCTGGGACTCCGTGTGGCAGTGCGGGCAGCGCACTCGTCCCAGGGCCTGGCACGGGCACAGCCTCGGCGCTTGTCCTCGCTGCTCAGTGACAATGCAATGACGATGAGGGTGACTGAGCTGTGGGGTCAAATGTTGAGGCCCCAAGCTCTGTGCCCAGTGGGCAGGGGGGGAGCCAGGGTTTGAATGTGGCTCCGCCTGACCCTCCTCCCCAGGCTGCAGGAAATGGGGCCTAAAAGGAGGCAGAGGCCAGGCCTGCAAAAGCCGGCCGCCAGCAGAGAAGTGGGTGGAGATACTGGCCGTGAGGCCCAGAGAGGTCGCCCTCCACGGGAGCCACTGTGTCCCTGTTGTGTGGCCTGTGAAGTGCTGGGTGGCGGGCGGGGGTCACAGAAATCCAGGCTGGAAGAGATGACAGTGGCAGGAGTTCAGGGTCCTGGCAAAGTGAACAGCTTAGAAACGGTGCTTCCAGCCGCGGGGAAAACTCCAGAAGCTGGGCCAGAAGAGCAGCCCTGCCGAGAGCTCGCTTGGTTCCCGGGGTGGCATCGGCTTAGCAGTCCAGGGAAGGAAGGCCAGATGGGTGGGGTTACCAGAGGCCGGACCCGTGTTCCAGTCCTACTGCCCTGACTGTCAGGGCACCCAGTCCTTCTCCACCCTCCTCACTTGTGAGACGAGACCACCACCTTCCTGGAGTTAGGACAGTCACGGGGGCTGAGCCCTTGCGAGCTGTGAGGTGTGACTCAGTGTCACCATGGCTGTGGTTTTAGGGAAGTACAACAAGTGGGACAAGGTGGACCCTGCCGAGCTGTTCAGCCAGGCTCCGACAGAGAAGAAGGAAGCTAACCCCAAGCTGAACATGGTGAAGTTCCTGCAGGTGCGT
>PVJS01055477.1:0-12638 GCA_004027185.1 Glis glis
TTTTTTTTTTTTTTTTTTTTTTTTTTTTTTTTTTTTTTTTTTTTTTTTTTTTTTTTTTGCGCGGTACCGGGGATTGAACCCAGGGGCGTTCTACCTCCGCGCTACACCCCCGGCCCTATTTTTTATACTTTATTTTGAAACCGGGTCTCACGAAGTTGCAGAGGGCCTCACTAGATAGATAGATAGAGAGAGAGAGAGAGAGAAAGAGAGAGAGAGAGAGCTGAGGCTGACTGCGAACCCAGATCCTCCGGTCTCTGCCTCCCAAAGTACTGGGATTACAAGTGTGTGCCACTACGCCCGGCTTTTTTTTTTTTTTTTTTTTTTTTTTTTTTTGTACTTGGAATTGAACCCAGGGGCATTCTACCTCTGAGCTACACCCAAGCTCTTTTTATTTTTTATCTTGAAACACGGTCTCACTAGGTTGTCTCTATGCTGCCAAGGCTGGTCTATAACCTGTGATCCTGTAATCCCGTCTACTCCAGAGGCTGAGGCAAGAGGATGGCAAATTTGAGGCCAGCCTGGGCAACTCGGCAAGATCCTATGCTAAAATATAAGAAAAACAGGCAGGCCTGGCAGTGCATGCCTGAAATCCCAGTACTTGGGATGCCAAGACAGGAAGATTACAGGTTCAAGACCAACCTAAGCAATTTAGTGAGACCCTGTTTCAAAATAAAAAGGGCTGGGATGTAACTTGGAGGTAGAATGCTGCTGGGTTCAATCCTCGGTGTGTGTATACACACACATAGATATATGTATGTGTATGTGTATATGTATATGAAACTGCTGGGGGTGTAGCTCAGTGGTAGAGCCTGGCATGCGGGAGGCCCTGGGTTCAATCAATCCCCAGTACCAGCCAACCAACAAACAAAACCAAATACAGTCATTTGATTGTGCCTCCAGTAATTGCTCTGTACAGACGTATCGTTCTATTACAGACCAAGGAGGGTGTCTTTCCCTCCCTTTTTAGATTTCCTACTTGGGTTTACAGGCAGCTTCTCCCCTGTTTTCCTGCACTGTTGGGTCAACCATGGGAATACCAGGACAGAAGTCAAACTCCCACTCCTCCCCACTCAGTGCTGAGATTCACAAGTAAGCACTCCTGTGCTAAGTACTGAAATGGAGCTGTGGAACAGGTGTGCTGGGGTGGTGTCCATAACTAGGGAGGAGACGGTGGGGCAGGCTCTCTGGAGCTGGATGGAAGGATGGGCGCTCGGGGCAGGGAAGGCTGGCCGGGCTCCCCCCAAACCCGCAGGAAAACCACATGTGAAAAGATAGGGGTGCTCGGAGGCCAGGTGCGTGCAGATCGTGGGGAGAGGCGCGAGGCGTTTGTCCTGCTCGCGGTCTGCGCTCGCAGGCGCAGGGGCCCCACACTATCACTGGCCACACAGTCCTCAGCCGAAAAAGACTCAGTTCGCCCGTTCAACGTTCACTCTTTACAGACAAATTCGCAGAGGCCTGAGAGGAGCGAAATGCCCTCTCTCGGATACAGCGGTGGCTTGCCAGCCGGCACTGAAGACCAGTCGGCGGACTTTTCTGCCTCTGGCCCTCCGGCACAGTCCAGGATCTCAACCCGCTTCTGCGCTCCGGACCTCGGGATGGTTATCTCCACGAGGACTACATCTCCCACAATGCCTCGGGCCCAGCCCGCCTCCCGCCGCCCGACTGAGCGCTGCCTCGGCCAGTAGGAGAGCAGAGTTCCCGGGGGCGGTCCCAGGCAGCCAATGAGCGCGACGGGGGGCGGGCTTCTCCCGTCCATTGTTCTCGGTGCCCCACGGGCTGGAGCCGAGGTGAGTCCGGAGGGGCCGGGCCCAGCCCCGGGCGCTTTCGCGCGCGAAGCGGCCGCCCAGCAGGACCTGGTCTGCGGGAAGGTGGGCTGGGGCGGCGGTCCGGAGCCGCGCGGACCCGGAGCAGCCCGCGGCGAGGGTACCGGGCCTGGAGCCAGCCCGGTGGGGGAAGGGCCAGGGGCGCCCGGAGTTGGGCTCCGGGCTCCGAACCCACCGGACTCTGCGCCTTGCAGAGCTTCGAGCACACCCCGCGCAGCTTCCCCGCTGCACAGACGGGAAAACTGAGGTTCCAAGGGGGCGTGTCTTGTCCCGGCTCAGACCACGAGTTCAATGTCTAGGCACAGTCTTCCCGGATTCCCAAGTAAGAGTTCTATTACTCTTGGGTTTCTTCTGGTCATTTGGGTAAATACACGTTGAGAACTTGGGTTTACCCGCTAGCTTTTATTTTGTTGTTGTTGATGTTGTTTTTAGCCTTTTCTATTTTTTCCTTTTTTCTTTTCTTTGCGGGGGGTAAAGTTATCTTAGTCTTTATGATGTGGTAATGATTTTTAAAAATTTCATTGCTTTTTTTTTCTTTTTTACGGTACTGGGGATTGAACCCAGGGACATTCTACCTCTGAGCTACATCCCCAGCCCTATTTTTTATTCTTTATTTTGAAACAGGGTCTCACTAAATTGCGGAGGGTCTCACTAAGTAGTAGCTCAGGCTGGCTGCGAACCTCCCATCCTCCTGTCTCAGCCTCCCAAGTACTGGGATTACAAGCGTACTCCACCATGCCCGGTTTGCATTGCTTTTATAATATTTAATTTAAATCGTTTGTAATTCTACTGCACTCAAGTCGATGAGAGTCTCACTACTTGCTGAGGCTGTCCTCGAAACTGCAATCCTCCTGCCTCAGCTTCCCAAGTACTGGGATTACAAGCGTGCACCACCGCTATAAGAACATTTTATTTCTTTTTTTTTTTTCGGTACCGGGGATTGAACCCAGGGGCGTTTTACCTCTGAGCTACACCCCCGGCCCTATTTTTTTATACTTTACTTTGAAACCGGGTCTCACAAAGTTGAGGAGGCCTCACTAAGTAGCTGAGGCTGGCCGCGAACCCAGATCCTCCGGTCTCCGCCTCCCAAGTACTGGGATTACAAGCGTGGGCCACCACGCCCGGCTAGAACATTTTATTTCTGATACTTAGTCTTATGTATTTTGAAAGAACAGTGCCGTAGTTTTTGTGCCTTTGATACTTATTAATCTTTCTTGCTGTGGAGAGGTATGTTTTCAGGAATAAGGCATCCTTCCTTTAAGAGAGACAGGAAATTTCTGTAGGTTTGCAGATGTAAGAATCACTTGCTGGCCTGACCTGGGCTGCTCTAAGGAGGATCATTTTAGGACACTTTTTTTTTTTATGGAACTGGAGATTGAAGCCAGGGGTGTTCTACCTTTACCCCTATTTTGTTTTTTATTTGGGAACAGGGCCTCACTAAGTTGCTGAGGGCCTTGCTAAGTTGCTGAGGCTGGCCTTGAACCTGAGATCCTCCCATCTCAGCCTACCAAGTATTGGGATTACAGTCATGTGCCACCACACTCTGCTTTTAGGACACTTATTGATTCTTGTTCTCTGACTTGTTTCCCAGCAGGAATTCTTGTAGAGTTTGAGGAGGGAAGTGTCTTCTCAGAGCCTGGCTGGAGAAGGCTGAGGTTCAAGTCTTAAGGCCTGAGTGATCGCCCAGGAAGGTGGATGATGGCTGCAGAGGTGCCGACAGTGACCCCTTCCCTTGGCCCTTTGGTCCAGGTGCCTCAAGAAGAAGACGAACAGGAGGAGGTCACCACTATGATCCTGGAGGATGACTCCTGGGTGCAGGAAGCCGTGCTGCAGGAGGATGGCCCTGAGTCTGAGCCCTTTCCACAGAGTGCTGGCAAGGGCAGTCCCCAGGAGGAGGCAGCAGCTGGACCACAGGGTGCACTCGGCCGCCTGCGAGAACTCTGTCGGCGCTGGCTGAGGCCAGAGGTGCACACCAAGGAGCAGATGTTGACTGTGCTGCCGAGGGAAATCCAGGCCTGGCTGCAAGAGCATCGGCCCGAAAGCAGCGAGGAGGCAGTGGCCCTGATGGAAGACTTGACCCAGACCCTTCGCCACAGCGGTAAGATGCAGAAGCTCACCGGGAGAGGGCGGGAGCACCCTTCCCAAGTGGAGCAGTGTGATGTTTGTGCAGGAGGAGTGGGTGGTATCCAGGACAGGGTAGGGGGCGGCGTCTTCCCTTTGCTCTGTCTCCAAGGCAGCCAGCATGGTCATCACTCTTTTATTTATTTATTTTTTTGTGGTACTGGGGATTGAACCCAGGGGCATTCTACCTCTGAGCTATACCCCCAGCCCTATTTTATTTTCTAATTTGAAACAGAGTCTCAAGCCGGGTGTGGTGGCACACACTTGTAATCCCAGTACTTGAGATGCTGAGACAGGAGGATCGCAGGTTTGAGGACAGCCTCAGCTATTTAGTGAGGCTCTCAGTAACCTATTGAGACCCTGTTTCCAAATAAGATATAAAATCGGACTGGGGGGTATAGCTTGGAGGTAGAGTGCCTCAGGTTCAATTCCCAGTACCACACACACACACAAAGAAAAAGAAACAGGGTCTCACTTAGTTGCGGAGGGCCTCACAAGTTAGTGAGGCTGACTGTGAACCTGTGATCCTCCTATCTCAGCCTCCCAAGTGCTGGGATTACAGGTGTGCACCACCACACCTGGCTGAACTTGAGCTCTTTATAATAATTATTATATTTGTTTCCTGGGTTGCTAGTAGGTTTTGGGATCCTGGCATCCCATTTAACTACTCTGTTTGATCCTCAGTTGTAAACTAGACTCGCTGATTACCAGATATATACCTCAGATCTACCTGGACCCCTACTACAGTTCAGGGCCTTGGGATCTAACTGCTTTTGTGCTGAGAGCTGCAGAAATCCAGAGAAAGGAATGAGGACAGGAGAGGTCAGGTCAGAGAGCTTCATGGAAGATGTGAAACAAGACAGGAGGCGGCGGGACAGAGTGGTACTGGAAAGTCACAGGGCGGGGGCAGGTGGTGGCAGCGGAGAGCTGCTGTGCTAAGCCAAGGCCATGAAGAGGGGGAGCCATCTTCCTTCAGATGACAGTGAAGCGGGCTGACTGATCGGAATGGAAAGTGCATATTTTAGGAAGTGGTAGGAGTTTGGGGAAGGGTAGATTGAAGCTTGGACTGAAAGTCATTGGCCTCAGCAGGTTCTTGAACCAGGGCCCAAGGGGCATGGGAGGGAGCTATGTCTGGCAACAGGATGTAGGTTTGATTAGAGCAGGGAGAAGCTGGAGGCAGAGTGCAGCAAGAAGCTGCCTGGTCATTGGGTATGCAGTGATGGGGGCCACAGGGGAACAGGAGGTGATGAGACACAAGGGAGAAAGAACTAATAGCAGCAATATAGCTAGCATTTATCGAGTTCTTTTTGTGGGCCAGGCAGTGTGCTTAGCATGTAATATACAAAAATCACATAAATGTCATTACATTGGGAGATAAGTGAGATTTTTCACTACCAAAGAAGTTAGGTGAGCCAGGTGCAGTGGTGCATGCCTGTAATCCAGTACTTGGGAGGCTGAGACAGGAGGATCCCAGGTTCGAGGACAGCCTCAGCAAGTAGCAAGACTCATCAATCTAGCGAGACCCTGTTTCAAAATAAAATAAGGCTGGGGATGGAGCTCACAGGTAGAATGCCCCTGGGTTTATTCCCCAGCAACACACACACACACACACAATTTTTTTAAAAAGTTAGATGACTGCTTTAAGATCATGCAGCTAGCTGGGTGCAGTGGCACATGCCTGTGATCTCAGTACTTGGGAGGCTGAGACAGGAGGATCTCAGCATATGTTAGTGAGGCCAGCATATGTTGAGGCCAGCATATGTTAGTGAGACCCTCAGCAACCTAGTGAGACCCTGTTTCAAAATTAAAAATAGCTGGGTATGGTGGCGCATGCCTGTAATCCCAGTACTTGGGAGGCTGAGACAGGAGGATCACAGGTTCAAGCACAGCCTCAGCAAGTAGGGAAACTCTCATCAACCTAGGGAGACCCTGTTTCTAAATTAAAATTAAGAAAATAGGGGTGGGGGTGTAGCTCAGAGGTAGAATGCCCCTGGGCTCAATCCATAGTAACACACACACACAGGGTCAGGTCTCAGCAGGTATCTGAGGTGATTACACCCTCAACACATGGCTTGCTGCAGGATCTTTGTGCCTTTCTTCTTTCACGGGACACCTGGGATGGGGTCGTCCCCCCCAGAGAAGTGGGTTTGTCGTGCCCCCGACTTATGCCTTTGAGCTGATTGTTGGTCTTCGTTTGTTTAACAAACTCTCCCCACCTTCCTGATGGTTGCTCACAGGAATCTCTGCACTTTCCTTCATCCTTCTCAAACACTTCCTCAGCAAACGTCCACTGACCTTTATTCTGTCTGTGCAGCTCACGGTCTTTGGACACCCTTACCCACCACAGGACATGTCAAGCCTGGGAAGATGGTGGTGGTTTAATGCTTGACAAACCGGCACCTCCAGGTGCTCACATTTAAAGTCTTTTTTTGCCGGGCGTGGTGGTGCACGCTTGTAATCTCAGTACTTGGGAGGCGGAGACAGGAGGATCCAGGTTCGCTGCCAGCTCAGCTACTTAGTGAGGCCCTCCGCAACTTCGTGAGACCCGGTTTCAAAATAAAGTATAAAAAAATAGGGCTGGGGGTGTAGCCTGGAGGTAGAATGCCCCTGGGTTCAATCCCCAGTACCGCCAAAAAAAAAAAAAAAATAGGGCCAGGGGTGTAGCTCGGAGGTAAAAAAAAGCCCCTGGGTTCAATCCCCAGTACTGCAAAAAAAAAAAAAGAATAAAAAATTTGAAACAGGGTCTCACTAAATAGCTGAGGCTGGCTGTGAAACTGCAATCCTCCTGTCTCAGCCTCCCAATTATTGGGATTACAAGCATGCGCCACCACGCCCGGATGAGACCCTGTTTCAAAATGAAAAAAATAAAAGGGCCTGGGGGTGTAGCTCAGAGGTAGAGTGCCTCAGAGGTAGAATGAATGAATGAATAAATGAATGAATGAATGAATGAATGATCAGACCTTTATTAATAGTTTACTTGGCAAGGCTCATCTCTGTGAATGTTTCTGAAGAACATTTAATTAATTTATTTATTTTTGCGGTACTGGGGATTGAACCCAGGGGCGTTCTACCTCCGCGCTACACCCCTGGCCCTATTTTTTTTATGCTTTATTTTTGAAACCGGGTCTCACGAAGTTGCGGAGGGCCTCACTAGGTAGAGAGAGAGAGAGAGAGAGCTGAGGCTGGCCACAAACCTGGATCCTCCGGTCTCCACCTCCCAAAGTACTGGGATTACAAGCATGCGCCACCATGCCCGGCTTATTCTTTATTTTTGAAACAGGGTCTCACTAAGTTGCAGAGGGCCTCCCTAAGTAGCTGAGGCTGGCCACGAACCTGGATCCTCCGGTCTCAGCCTCCCAAGTACTAGGATTACAAGAGTGCGCCACCACGCCCAGCTTATTTTTATTTTTATTTTTATTTTTATTTTTATTTTTATTTTTATTTTGTGGTACTGGGGATGGGACCCAGGGGCATTCTGCCTCCAAGCTATACCCCCAGCCCTATTTTATTCCTTATTTTGAAACAGGGTCTCACTAAGTTGCAGAGGACCTCACAAGTTGCTGAGGCTGGCCATGAACCTGTGACCCTCCTGTCTCAGCCTCCCAAGAACTGGGATTACAAGCATGCGCCACTGCGCCCAGCTTCTGAAGGACATTTTAATCCTATATCCAACCCTAATTCAGGCTCTTGAGACATCTGTCCTTGCAGCAGCCTCCAGATGACCTTGCCTTCATTCTCTTCCCCTTCATTGCAGTTCTCTCACTCCTTCCAGAATGATCTGCTTAAAAATCTACATGAGTTCTCAGTGTCCACCAAATCAAGCATGACCTCCTTGTTCTGCTGGGAACACATGGCCCTGTGTGACTTGGCCCATGCACCCCGTCCTTCCCCTGATACACCTGCTGCAGCCTATGTGACGTTTAGACAAGATCTTGCTGTTTCTTGAACACAGCGTGTACTTTCTAGCACTCACCCTGGCTCCTACATTTTTGGCTTGGAATGACCTTGTCCTATCTCTGTGAGATAAAATTCTGGTTGTCCTTTAAAAGCCCACTGTGTGTGTGTGTGTGTGTGTGTGTGTGTGTGTGTGTGTGTGTTTTTCTGAGGATCGAACCCAGGGCTTCATGCATGCTGGTAAGTGCTCTACCACTGAACTATATTCCCAGCCCTAAATGTTCACTCTTGGAGACCCCCTCCACAAAAAGCTGTCCCTAATTCCTTTTCTACTGTAATAGTGTTAGCATCACCTGAGAGCTTGCTAGAAATGCAGGCTGTCAATCTTACCCCAGCCCCACTGAAGCAGAATCTGCATTTAACAAGATCTTAGGTGATTCCTACACACTTTGAAATTTGAGAAGCCTACCCTAGACTAGAGAGTAGAGGTTAGACCTCCTCTTATCCAATAGCTGAGCCAAAGAATCACAGCTGACCTTTCTTTTTTTCTTTTTCTTTTTTGTGGTGCTAGAGATTGAACCCAGTGGCATTCTGCCCCTGAGCCACACCCCCAGCCCAATTTTATTTATTTATTCATTTATTTATTTATTATTTATTTTTGGAAGTACCAGGGTTTGAACCCAGGGGCTTTCTACCTCCAAGCTACATCCCCAGCCCTATTTTTTAGTCTTTATTTTGAAACAGGGTCTCACTAAGTTGTGGAGGGCCTCACTAAGTAGCTGAGGCTGGCCACGAACCCAGATCCTCCTGTCTCAGCCTCCCAAGTACTGGGATTACAAGCATGTGCCACCATGTCCAGCCCCCCCCAGACCTATTTTTTTATTTTTTATTTGGAAACAGGGTCTCACTAAGTTGCTGAGAGCCTCACTAAATTGCTGAGGCTGGCTTCAAACCTGCAATCTTCCTGTCTCAGCCTCCCAAGTACTGGGATTACAAGCGTGTGCCACTACGCCTGGCTCTTATTTTTATTTTGAAACAGGATCTCACTAAGTTGCTGAAGTTCTCACTAAATTTCTGAGACTGGCCTCAAACCTGTGATCCTCCTGTCTCAGCCTCCCACGTACTGGGATTACAGGTGTGCACCACCATGCCCATCTCAGAGCTGACCTTTCTAGCCATCCTCAGCATTGTCTGGTGTTCAGTGTTACAGGCAACAGGATATATGTATGTATGTGTGTGTGTATGTATTTGGGGAGGGGGTATTGGGGATTGAGCCCAGGGGCATTCTACCTCTGAGCTACACCGCCAGTCCTATTTAATTTTTTATTTGGAAACGTGAGGCCCTCAGCTAAGTTGCTGAGGGCCTGGCCAAGTTGCTGAGGCTGGCCTCGAACTTGCAATCCTCCTTGCAGTCTTGGGAGACTTGCAGTCTCCTAAGTACTGAGATTACAGGCATGCACCACCACGCCTGACATTTTGCTCCTCTTTTTTTCTGTGCTTTTCAAGATGCCTCATTTCCTTTGTGCTCCTTCCTATTTTGTCTCCTTTTCTCTGGATGATTTTCCCTTCTTTCCCAAGTCCTTCCTACTTGATATTTCAACTCTTCCTATTCTCATCATCTCTTCCTCAAATTCTCCTTTAGCTCTTCCTTCATAGAGGCAGTTGCTTCATTAACCTATCTTTATGAATGGGAAAGTGAGCACTTTTCTCAATAATCATAAGTTCCCTGATGAATGTGTACAAGTCAAAGGCTCTCTCCTTCTCTGCCTTACAGAAACAGCTTCCTGCACACACGGCCCACCCGTGATTCTGGCCATAGCCTCACCTCCTTTGCTTCTCTGAACCAAAGAAGCCAGTCCTGCTCACCCCAGTTCCCAAACGCACTGTTGCACTGGAGGGTGAGTCCCAAACGTTCAGGAAGTGACTTCTGCCTGGGCTTTCTGAGATCTGCTCCTGAGCACCCTCCCGCCCCACTCCTTTCCATGCTTATTCTCGTCACTTCCTTCCTCAGTGCTTCCACCCGGCCTCTGCTATTTTTGGAAGCTCTGACATGTATTTTGGTGTCTGCAAATTATATCTTCCTTCTAATTTCACTGAAAACGAAGTTTGTGTTTTTGTTTTCCCTGTTGCTTCAGAGCTCATACGAAACTTACCAGTTCTGATTTTAAAGCTTCAGAAGACCTGATTAGCTAATGTGACTGACCTATTCACAAGAGAATATTTACTAAAGTCATCCCCAAAAATGATTTGGGTCATGTTAACTTGCTGAAAATAAATCAGAGCCTTGGCCTGGAGACCCTTATATAAGAGATATGATAGCAGAGCCCTGTGCTTGAAACTTAACAACTACAGCAATAGCTGTCTGGCCAAGCGGGAGTCTGCACTGTGCTGTCATGCCTGTATCCATCTCCCAGAGATCAGGGGAGTAGGCTGGAGGGCAGTTATATGAATCTGCAGATTATCAGCAGCATATATGTTAGTATAAACATGAAATGTAATTATATGTCTACTTAAATATGATTTTTTTTGGCAGTACTGGGGGTTGAACCCAGGGGCATTCTACTTTCGAGCTACACCCCCAGCCCTATTTTTTATTCTTTATTTTGAAATAGGGTGTCACTAGATTGCAGAGGGCCTTACTAAGTAGCTGAGGGTGGCCACGAACCTGTGATCTTCCTATCTCAACCTCCCAAGTATGGGGATTACAAGCGTGCACCACTACACCTGTCTTAAATAGGATTTTTTTATGATAAGTTTAAATACCCAGCTCCTAAGTATGATCTTTTTTTTTTTTTTCCGTACTGGGGATTGAATCCAGGGGCATTCTACCTCTGAGCTACTCCTCCAGCCCTATTTTATTCTTTATTTTGAAACAGGGTCTCACTAAGTTGCAGAGGGCCTCACTAAATTTTAGCTGAGGCTGGCCACAAACTAAATATGAAATTATATTGACTAGAGGTATGAGTGGAGCCCAGGTCCTCCCTGAGAGAGGCATGCCCATATGTGGAAATTTATACATATGAACTAATAATCACTGAATTAAGAATCTCACCTTAAGTAAATTGTTTTATTGGCTTTAATGTCACTAGGACATTATGTGATTATTTTAGTAATTGTCTTCCCTGTGTCCTTGGGAGGTTTGATGTTGGTTCTTAGGAATAATCAGGTTATGATTTTTTACCATTAAAATTATTTATTTCTGTATACTCTATAGAATTTCAAAAAATTAGAGATACTTTATAGGAATATAGCACAAGCAAATTATAGTAAAAAAGAAAAAATGGGAGGGAAAATTTGAAATGAAAATTTACAAAACATGTGCTATAAAGACATTTAGTATTGTTGCTCTAGAACTTTGGGTTCTGAACTTGGAAGCAGGCCAGGCGAAAAGGAAGCTACAGTCACTGGCATCAGGTGAACACAAATCAGTCATGCAGAATTAAAGACTTTTTTATACTGAGGTCAAGAGGAAAACTTCCTCTTCAGGCTCATCAAGAGGACATTGTGTGATATAAACACTGTCATCGATGACTTCCTGGTGACATTCATGCTCCTGGTAGTCATTAATTTCCAGTGATGCTTCTTTGTGTGCACATCAGTATTGGCCCGGGCCATTAAACAACATACAGAGGAGTAAACACAGTTCAGCGGGGTCAGGACAATGTGATCCAGGCTCAGAGCTGCTGCTGGTCTCACTTCACCCCAGGGTGGACTTTAGAGTCTCTTGTCGAAGGAAAGGGCTATGTTCTTCAGCAGTCCTCCCTAATGATTTCTTTCATCCAAATGTCAACAATTGGGCAATAGAGGGTTGGACAAAGGAAGATAGGTATTATGCATTACCAATTAGCGTTCTTTCTACAGGCTCCCACTGCAGACAAATTTAAGGGCTCTTTTAACTTTCCACTTGTTTCCAGATATTTATGTATAGACACCTAGGGTCTTTGTTGCAAGGACTCTGTCATCTTGTCTATGACTTACTTAAATGTCTAGTAGCAAGAATATAAACACCAGACACATTTTAATACCAGAGATTGTTAGTAAGCTCCTATTCAAAGGAGACTGAGCTATAGGGATATTTCTGTGACACCAATAAAAAAAAACTCATTCATCCATTTGCCAAATTTAATTGAACACCTACTAAGGATCAGGTACTGTGATGAGTACTGGGGTCATTGTGTACCCTGTTGCTGTCCTTTAATTAGGATTTTCAATTCCTACCTGATCTCATTTCCCAGTGGAGATTTGACATGGAACCCAAACCTTTAAGACTTTGAAAATCTGTGATTACCACAAAGGAGGCCTGGCAGCTAAATAACTAGGTAGAAGGAAATAAGCCTGGATGATGATGATGATGATGATGATGATGATGATGATATGGGGATTGAACCCAGGGTCTTGTGAATGCTAAGTACATGCTCTACTGCTGAGATGCTTCCCCAGCCCTAAGCCTGGCTTTTAAAAACTGTAGCTGGGCATGGTGACACACAATTGTAATCCTAGTACTTGGGAGGCTGAGACAGGAGGATCACAGGTTCGCTGCCAGTCTCAGCAACTTAGCAAGGCCTTCAGCAATTTAGTGAGACCCTGTTTCAAAATTAAAAAAATAAAGGCTGGGCGTGGTGGCGCACACTTGTAATCCCAGTACTTGGGAGGCTGAGACTAGAGGATCCGGGTTTGCGGCCAGCCTCAGCTTCTTAGTGAGGCCCTCCACGACTTAGTGAGACCCTGTTTCAAAAATAAAGACTAAAAAATAGGGCTGGGGGTGTAGCTCGGAGGTAGAATGCCCCTGGGTTCAATCCC